>JAHKKF010530079.1:7271-18741 GCA_019740295.1 Labeo calbasu | reverse complement strand
CAGCAGCATGTTCTGTTGCATGTTCCTTTAAATGCTAATGAGCTCTTCCGTGGGGTGACGAGCTGTAATGTTTACTTTAGCCACGTTTAGCCGCGAAACTTGCTAACTAGCACATTATTAGGAAAGGCGATTTGCAAAGATTCATAAAAAACCCTTATACTCACTTCTTTTGTATGTGAAGCTGCATCATGAATGATTTGCACAAACTTGGATGCATTTAGGCAGATCGAGGGGCACATTTCCTTCAAAAACAAAAGTAACATTAATCCTCTGCGTCTTCAGTGACTCAGATGTCGGGAGTAAATGACGACTGCTATGTTCATTATTACATTAACACCTGAACCACTTGGCATACTCTGGCATCGTCACAATGTTGAACTGTTCTCAGCTCACTCAGGGCGGGTCTAATGTAAGACGGTCGCGTCAATCAACTATCGTGACCCAGTCCCAGTCTTGTATAGTGTGTCAGTGGTTCCCAACCACGTTCCTGGAGGCCTCCCAACACTGCACATTTGGCATCTCTCCTTGTCTGACAAACCCATTTCAGGTCTTGAAGTCTCTACTAATGACCTGATGATCTGAAACAGGTGTGTTTGATTAAGGAGACATGGACAACATGCAGTGTTGGGGGGCCTCCAGAAACGTGGCTGGGAACCACTGTGGTGTGTATAGGTAGTTTCTGGATGATAAAGGCATTGATGCTATTGACTGTCCCTCACATTCACACAGTGATGTTATGTATCGGAGCATCCAAAGCTGCTAAAAAGCACCACAGACTGTCTAGGAGCTCACTGATGCCCTGATCCAGTTCTAGGAGAAGATCCACCAGGACACCATCCTTCATCTTAACAGGAGTATGGTTATTTAACCGTGAAATGAAAAAAAAAAATTGCGATAATATACAATAATTTTACAGAACTGGCCACTTCACTAGATTGCTTGTCCACTCTTTACAGAGACAACAAGCTAAATAATCAACAGAATAGGAGCAAGACACTACCAACAAAAACAAACTCCAACACAGAAAAACATTTCTGCAGTTTGACCATAGACTGAATTGTAACTTTAATGTCAACACACTGGAGCAAAGGAAACTCAGAACGCATGTTTACTAGCTGCCAGGTGAGTTTAGGTAGGGTTTGAGTGAGAAATGCAAAGCAAAGTGTGGCTGTGAAGTAGCAGAGTGATTTGATAACAAAAGGCTTTTTTGTGGATTGAAATTGATTCCCCCTTCACTCAGGTCAGATACGGTACTCTGTCTGCTAGTGGGGCAATGCAGCCTGTGTGGGCAAAAGGGCGGTGGTCAGGACAAGTAGATACTGCCCTGTGTACGTCTCTGCTAGGACGTTTGTCTAAGTATTCCTAATTGTTTGCATGTCTACTGTACACTTAAAGGGCACCTATTATGCAACATTTTGGACATAAATGTGTGTTGGCAGTATGTGAACACAACCACCCTACAATAATAAAAATCCACCCAATCCTTATTTTTTAATCCCCATTAAATCAAACCTGTCTTAGCAGACATGTGGTTTTGATTTCCAACGCAGTGTGATGTCACGATATGGCCCATGACCGTGTAAGTAGGAAAAAAATCACATGTAAGCATGAACTGCAGTGTAAATGCGGCCAGTGTCTCGTAAGCAATCCCTGTATTCTGTGTTTGGATATAAGGCTGAACATAAGAGTATTTATTTTCTCTCAACATCTGAGCTAGAGGACACAATGGATTACTTTTATTTTTCAAGGTAATGCACCTCAAAATCTGCTTAAATAAGTTTATGTCTGCACAAATCATTTCACTCAAGACTGCTCTGTGAATGTCATGTCGTTATAGTGCTTAGCTAATATTCAACCGTATTTGTGTGCATACATTATATTAATTTTAATTGATCAGCACCACGCTGTCTGTTTGGTAAAATTAGTTCTGCAAAAGACAGATTCGAAGTCAAGGTAGATTTCATCAAAACATCAATGCCACATGCTTTACTGCCTACAGCACTGGAGCTGTTATTGACCAGCTGTCTGTTGTAATGTTGTATAGTCCAACTACACATTAGTGGGCAGAGTTAGTGTAAATGGCCTCTGCCAACAATGCGGGCAGTTTGCACTTAGTGTAAGTAAACACTCTATAACATTATTTATGCAATTGTAATTGAGGCCCGCATATCTGGTCCAATCACATAGAAGGTAGCTATAGTATTGTAGCTAACTTTGTACACTGGCCATGATAGAAAGGTGTCAGAAGACACAGTGCATCACAGTTTGCTGCATATGGGGCTAGGCAGCTGCACACTGGTCAGAGTACCCATGATGACCCCTGTCTACTGTCAAAGGCGCCATGGAGCAGTGAAGGAAAGTTGCCCGGTCTGATGAGGTGGATGGCCGGGTATGTGTGTGTACAGTAGTTTACCTGGAAAAGACATGGCAGCAAGATGCACTATGGGAAGAAGGCATGCTGGGGAAGGCAGTGTTACGCTCTGGGCAATGTTCTGCTGGGGAAACCTTGTGTATTCATGTGGATGTAACTTTGACATGTACCACCTATCAAAAGATTGTTGCAGACCTCTTTTAGCAGGACAATTCGCCCTGCCACACTGCAAAAATTGTTCAGAAACAGCTTGAGAAACATGACAAATAATTCAAGGTGTTGCTTAGGCCTCCAAATCCCCCAAGATCTCAATCCAGTTGAGCATCTGTGGGATGTGCTTGACCAACAAACCTGATCCATGGAGCCCCCTACTCCCAACTTGCAAGATTTAAAGGATCTGCTGCTACCCTGCTGAAAAATAAAACAGCTAAAACCAGCCTAGGCTGGCTGGCTGGTTTTAGCTGGTCATCCAGGCTGGTCTTAGTTGGTCATACTGTAGCTGGTCACCAGGCTGGTTTTAGAGGGGTATTGGCCACTTCCTTGGCTACCCAGGCTGGTCTTAGCTGGTCAGGCTGGGAGACTAGCTAAAACCAGCTACTTCCAGCTTAAACCAGGTAAGACCAGCCAACCAGCCCAGGCTGGCTTTAGCTGTTTTATTCAGCAGGGTAATGTCTTGATTCTAGATACCACAGGACATGTTCAGATGAGTTCATGCCTCGATGCATCAGAGCTGTTTTGGCAGCACAAGGGGGTTTACATGATATTAGGCAGGTGGTTTAAATGCTGCAGCCGATCAGTGTATACCAATAACTATTACTAATGATTATTAATAATATATACTGGAGCACCCCCAGAAAACAGTTCTTCTTCTCTATAGATGTGACAGCACTTCTGTCAAACTACTCAAAATGCATATAATACCACAGTTATTGTCACACATCATGGACATACAAATATTTTTCAGAGACAGTACAATACACTTAGAGTGAACTGGGGTTAACTGTCTTGCTCAACCACACAATGGTGCTAGTTTAAAGCTCAGTACTTGAGTTGATCAAACCAGCTAATTTTCAATCTGAAACCACACCACAAGTGAAAAAAAAGTGCTTGTTTTTGTTGACAAAAATGTCCTAAATTTAGTTATTACTTGTCGTTTTCATTCTTTTTTGTCAAATTTACTTGAAAAATAACATTTTGTTTGGCAGTAATGTGCAAAACGAAAGTGTGTCAGTGTAAGAGACCAGCACTTCGCTTCATGTCCAGGTCTTAAATACCTGCTGAGGTATGTTCTGCAACAACATTTGGCTTGTACGCTATTCCTTACATATAATATACAGTATCATAATATAATTGGTTAACAGGTATTAGAAATATGAAAGACTTTTTTACTACCAGTTCCATATGGGTGTCCAAACTTAGCTACAAAATGTAAATATCCAGACAGGCAAAAATAAAAAAAAATTAAATCATGAATGTTCATAGGATACTGTATAAGTTGCCTTGCCACTGAACGATGTTTTGTAAATAAGCAATTTTTTTTTTTAATATTAGGTAGTTTACACATACAGTGAGTTCTTTATCATTTCACGTCTAAAAAGGAAACTGTGTGGCCCACTCACTACTGTACCACTCATGCTGACAAATATCCCTATAGATCTCACTTTGCATTAGACTCTCCATGTATTTTTGCTGGGTCAGGAGCTTACTCACAATGCAGGGCACATATTCTTTGGTATAAAAGTGAGCGCTTCAAACAGACCGTGTCAGTGTATCTGGCACAACCACTCAGTCCTGAGGAGCAACTAGCACAACTGTGACCATGGGCAGAGTAAGTTATGCAATCTAAAGTTACAACAACTCACAAACTGAAAATAAATGAATAAATACAAAACTGTGTTTAATTAGATTATGTAATGCATAATGTTTTCTTATAAAATTACACAGAAGTCATAAATGCAACAAATTGTCCTTATTAAAAAGTATAAACCAGTCGAAAAAATTACTTTTTACAGGTCATCTTCTACGAGGACAAGAACTTCCAGGGTCGCTCTTATGAGTGCACGAGTGACTGTGCTGACTTTTCCTCCTACATAAACAGCTGCCACTCTTGCAGAGTTGAGAGCGGATGTTGGATGATGTACGATCGTCCCAACTACATGGGAAATCAGTATTTCTTTAGGAGGGGTGAATACGCCGATTACATGTCTATGTTTGGAATGAATGAATGCATCAGATCCTGCCGCATGATCCCCATGGTGAGCTCCATTTAAAACTATTGACATTTGATCTCAGAAGTTCAGCCCGTTAATCCTAAACCTAAACTGTCTTTTCTTCCACTACAGTACAGGGGATCCTACAGAATGAGGATCTACGAAAGGGAGAACTTCATGGGTCAGATGTACGAGATGATGGATGACTGTGACAGCATCATGGACCGTTACCGCATGTCTGAATGCCAGTCCTGCCATATTATGGACGGCCACTGGATCTTCTATGAGCAGCCCCACTACAGAGGCAGGATGTGGTACTTCAGGCCTGGAGAGTACAGGAGCTTCAGCAATATGGGTGGCATGAGATTCATGAGCATGAGGCGTATCATGGAGTCCTGTTATTAGTGTTCCAGTGTTTCAATAAACTTTGTCTAAATTAATTCTCGACTTTACTGTGTTTAAGGTTTAAAAATAATAATAATAATAAAAAATACTGATACCATAACAGGAAGAATATTCCATCTTCTCTGACAACAACAGTAATAAATTAGTACATTTTAAATAATTAAATATACTATTATACCATTATAACATGCCAAAAAAAAAAAGTTCCTGAATATTTTAATTTTCATAAAGAACATGAAAATTTTTCTCTATTAATATATTCAGGCTATATTTTATTAGTGTTTTTTTAATGCTCATTAACAAATTTGTTTTTCAATTTAGCAAATAGTGTTTTAGAAAATACTACAAATACTTTTTTATTTAAAAAATAACATTCTGTCCAATAATATTATGTATGGATACTTTAAATCAAATAAAACCATGTACGTAGAGTGAACATCATACCACTACAATGCCACAGTAAGATTTCAGATGAGTGGAGAGTCTTATTTCTTCTTCCAGAACCATTCAGATAAAATAATTATTTTAGTATTTTGTGCTCTGCTTTGCTGACCCTTTGCTGACCCTTCATTCAAAGCTTCTTATGACTATAATGTGATTAAAACGGTTTCATTGTTAGAAAAAGAAAATACATCCAGTGAATTCTATCCAAATAATTTTATTGCTTTTAAGAAACTGACTAAAATCTATTAAGTATCTAGTTATCTAGATGTTTGTAATTTACGGAGCTCTGCCCATGACATGCAGGGAAAAAAGTTTAATATCAAAACTTTTCACATTTCACTGCGTTCCAAAATTGAAGTTCAGGGCACTATGAGCTGCAGAGTCGTATCACGTGAAGACATGACCAGCAGAAGATTTCCATATCACAGCATGACCTTTTAGTTAAATTATTAGAACACAAGCTTTAATCCATGCAGGGTTAACGGAACTGTACTGAAAAACATTAGGGGGACACAGTTATAAGCTATGTGTCATCTGAAGAAATTTCAGGTTTCTCTGGATGTGTGGAGCACAGTAAAGCCTGAAATACACTACACAATTTTTGCCCCGATTTTTCTGCTGATTTACAGGAGAAGCAAAAGTCAAAGCCAGTGTGCAGATTTGAGTTGACAGATTCCATAGAAAATTGCGTATGTGTATGATGGTCAGACTCTGATATTTTAGCTTCAGACTATGATTCCATCCAGTCTGAGGATTTCAAACATATTAGATATTTTAGCCGATTTTAGAACACATATTGTTTTCACAAGCGTCTCCAAGCATAAAGGCGCATGTTTCTGTATGAGTTTGCTGTGATCGGAAGTTTTGGTTTGTCACTATTTACAAAGTCGGAAAGTGTACAATGCCTAGTGTTTTAAAAATCTGTTCAGATTTTAAAAATTGTGTAGTGTAATCCAGGCTTAACATGATCCTGCACCAGCCAAGAGGGAGAAGAAAGACCTCCATGCTATTTTCTTTGATCTGACCAATGCATTTGGTTCTGTTCCCGATAGCATCCTCTGGGCTGCTTTTGATTTTTTTTTTAAAATACCAGAGTGCATTACAACCTTGGTAAAAGCCTGTGGTTCTGCTTTACTACACACCAGATTTCACCACCACGTCGCAGCATCTCGAGGCAGGATCTCCCCACTAGCATTTACCATGGAGATGGAGGGTGTCTAAGTGGGAGGTTGGCAGTGAGCAACTGAAGTCCAGAGTCCGTTTAACATCAATAAAGGCTTATATAGATGGCATGACAACCCTAACCACAACAGCATCATGTACCAGATACCCAGTAAGGAAACTCTAAGAGAACATTGAATGGGCCAGAATGAAGATCAATCCATTCAAGTAAAGAAGCATCTCTATCCTCATAGGAAAGCTGTCTGACTAAAAATTCCTCATTAACAACGACCCCATACCAACAATACTCGTTCAATTTTTAGTTTTTCGTTCAGGGGTAGAAAAATGCAAAATGCTAGAATGCAAGCCTCAAGGACAGTGAACAAGTCTGGCAGCTGAAGCTGAATGCAGGCAGGAGTCTTGAGATCATAATAAGTCAATGCGTCCTGGAAAGCTGAAACTTTGGTGCCTGCAGTTTGGCCTGCTGCTCAGACTGATTTTGCCTCTAACCATGGTTGACATTCCCCTCACAAAAGTGTAGAAGATGAAGAGAATGATAAGAACTTCTGTGAGGAAATGGTTAGTTGTTCCAAGATGCCTAAGTAGCATTGCTCTGTACATGCACTGCATTCTAAAACTGCCCACCTTAAGTCTGGTAGAGGAGTTCAAATGCACCAAAGCATGGTTAGAAATTACCCTCTTAGAGTCCCGAGATCAATATGGACTGCAGGACCGCATCAAACATCAGGACAGAATTGGACTCTGAATGAAGCCGAACAACAAGGAAAATTAGCAATCCGGCACACTGATATTGTGGGCCGTGTTCAACAGGGAAGAGGAGGTCTGTGTGAAGGGAAACAATGGTGGAACAAGGCTACACCTTCAAAGCAGAAAAAAATGGTAGTCCTTGAAGTCCAACATCAGGAGGAGGCAGTAGGGCATGCTAAAGCAGTCAACAAACTGGAAGAGCACATACAAGAGCAGCTGGAGGAAATTGCTGGCAGATGAAATTGCTGGAGGAAATTGTGGCAGATGGAGGCATGTAGAATCAGCTTTCTGGCGTAAAGACCCCAGTTGGGCCTCAAAATGATGGGGTGTCTGCATGTTTCATTTCATTCTATAACCTACTTGTCCTACAGATCTATACTAATGATAAATGCTACTGATTTTGATAGCATTGATAATGTTTCTGATAGATAATGTCTTTTTTTTGCGTTTGTCTTAAGGGATGTTGAGGGCCTATTTTTCTGCTGGAGGTCCTGGACATGTTGTTCAGATACATGGCATCATGGTTTCTATCAAATAGGATTAGGGTTAGGGTTAGATAAAATAGATAGAAAATATAAACCTGAATGCCTCTTGTTGTGGTTGGATCTTCCATCAGGAAAATTATCCAAAACAAACATCAAAATCAACACAAATGGTCTCTGATCTCTTATCATGTGTTCTCCAAACTCATCAGGCATTATGATAAGTTTGGAGAAACTTAGAGCTGTTATCTTGGGAAAACGATGTTGCAATAATTAGGTGCCAAAAACTGTGGGCAACTTAAACTAGAGAAAAACATTTATTGCATTATGAGATTTCCCCCCACTTTCCATTGTTTATATTTCTTAATGAAAGATCAAAAGATTAAACAACGCAGAATTAATTTTCACAGCCATCTTTGCTCATATTTACCAAGAGTGCCAGTATTAGTAGAGGGTACTGTAGTACATACATACTGCACACACACAAAAAAAGTTTAAACATGTTAAAAAGTTAACACACACTTGACATTCACATTTAAATCTACAACCTTTGTACAAAAACTGTAGTACAGTATACCCACAAAGGTAGGGTCAAAGGTATTCTGAAGAACAATTGACAGAAAAATTACAAAAGCATGTATGTTGGTTCTATGATGGTCTCTATGCCAACTTGCACAGTCAGGAATATTACTAACAATAGAGGCCCTGTAGTCTTTAGTCTTAGTCTTGTATAAAAGCAGGTGACAGCAGTCAGTCAACAAGCAGAATCAGCTTCAGCTTCTCCTTTGTGGAACTACGGGGGATCAGCCAGCGCAACCATGATGGGCAAGGTAAATTTCATTCCATCAATAATTTTACATTAGATTTAATTCACATTAATTTAATTCTATAGATAGAAAACATTAAAATAATAATTTGACTTTTCAGGTCATCTTCTACGAGGACAGGAACTTCCAGGGTCGCTCTTATGAGTGTATGAGCGACTGTGGTGACTTCTCCTCCTACATGAGCCGCTGTCACTCTTGCAGAGTTGAGAGCGGATGTTGGATGATGTACGATCGTCCCAACTACATGGGAAATCAGTATTTCTTTAGAAGGGGAGACTATGCTGATTACATGTCTATGTTTGGAATGAATGAATGCATCAGGTCCTGCCGTATGATCCCCATGGTGAGCTCAATTTCAGCTTATAAGATAACATATAAACATGCATTTGGCTGATAAACTAAAGGGACTTCTCTTCCACTCTAGCACAGGGGATCCTACAGAATGAGGATCTACGAGAGGGAGAACTTCATGGGTCAGATGTACGAGATGATGGATGACTGTGACAGCATCATGGACCGTTACCGCATGTCTCACTGCCAGTCCTGCCATATTATGGACGGTCACTGGCTCTTCTATGAGCAGCCCCACTACAGAGGCAGGATGTGGTACTTCAGGCCTGGAGAGTACAGGAGCTTCAGCAATATGGGTGGCATGAGATTCATGAGCATGAGGCGTATCATGGACTCCTGGTACTAGTGTTCCAAGTTTCAATAAAACAACTTGTAACTAAACATTGTGTTGTAAAAATTAATACCACCTATATTTGCCTGATTAATGAACACAAAAATACACCAGAGCTTAACGCACTCATAAATAAATAAAAAAATTAATAAATGCACAGTAAAAGCTTGAAACATATAATTGATAATTCAAGACTTGTTGAAGATGATAGCCAACAACATTTAAAGGTGCACTAAGCGATTTATGCCAAACGTTGTTGGTGAAAGCACCAAAACAAACCATAGCCCAACAGGACCTCGCCCCTATTTCGATATCTCTGCCCCACACGTACATACACAACCCTGGAATAACAACGATGGCAGAAACAAGCGAAGATGACACACAAGCATATTTAAACAAAAGCCAACACAGATAAGTTGTGTGAAACCATGCAAAATCAATGTTACTCACCTATCAAAAAGAAACAATGCAACCTCAGTGTCCAGTTCGAGGCCTTCCCGCTCTTTGAGCTCTCTCCACAGCTGGAAAGTTGCTCCGATATTACTGTACGTGGGTCCTACCTCTTGCTTGATCATAACCCTTCTTTTTAATGTTTTGTTCCTCCGATATTTTCCTCTTTTTTTATCTTCCATCTCTTTCTGTCTATAGTCGATCTGCTAATATCCGTCCTGTGCACTCAAATTGAGTGCTCTCTTCTCTCTATCATTACAAGACACGCCCCTTACTCTTGATTGGCTACAAGTGTGTTTTGGGACTCAGTCCAGCACTGTGGTCAAAAGCGTTTTTCAAAAATTGCTTAGTGCACCTTTAATTCATCTCAAACATTAAAATATCAGCTAGCTTTAAAATCACTATATCGGCTGTGCAACATTAAGTCCACAGCTAGTGACCATAGATGTCTTTAAAAAAATCTTTGAAAAACCACTAGGATATTGCAACCTTGAGCAAGGCACTTAAAACTCACATTACAGCAGAGAGCAGAAACATTTTATGTATGAACTATTTTTTTTATTAAGCATACCAAAACACGTTGGCTTAATTGTTTCATGACAATTTGCTCGATTTTCACATAACACCAGATATCTAATTTTCTCATTGGACACACAGAAACATCTGTCATTCTGAAAAAAAAAACAACCTTTGGGCCCTCTTATAAAAAATAAAAACAGCAAAATATTTGTCGATTCAGAGTTTAGTAAAACAACGAACACAGTTGTACTGTTGAGGTTTTACAGTATTGGCCAATATTGATCAGTCAACACAGCCTTATGTCAATACTGAAAAAAAATAACCAGGTAATTGTAAGACACAGGGCTTTTACTTCCAATTAGACAAACCAATTGACATAATTTCAGTTCTATACAGGATATTATTAGCCAACTTGCTAGCCATTACTTTATTTTATAAAAGTAAATGCTTGCCTATGTCAGTGCATAAATTGATTGATTGATTATGCAATACAACACACATTTAACAAATATCAATAATGGTAGGTCCTGCACTTCCTGCTTTTGCTCATTTTTACGCTCTCCTTGCTATTAATTACAGTTCAAATCTTGTTGTTTGAACAAATTGTGCAACACATATACATAAAAATGCTTAAGCCTGCCACTATTTACTCATTTTAAATTTACTCACAACCAAAATCTCACCTTTTTCTTTCTTCTGTGGCTCACAAAAGGAGTTTTTGTGAGTCTGAGGCTGCTCTTTTTCCATATCACGAAAATGAATGGGAATTGGGGCTATCAAGCTCTAGAAATATAATTTTTTCTTTGAAACAACCAAAGTATTTGATAGATTACATGCACTATACTGCATTCTAACTACTATGAATTTTTGCCATAGCTTCCAAATATCACACGTGAAAACCAATGACGTGTTTCCAAATAAATCTATTTTATTTGGACCTATTTTGTTCAAATTTCTCTTTACATGTTGTCAAACATATTCCAGCCACAATCTTGTCAGAAGACAGTTTTCAGAAAGAAAAAAAAACTGCTACCTCTTTGTATCTTGACAGATCTCAAATAGAAACAGAGATTCCCTTTCTCGCAATGGTCTCTCCCGTTGCGTTGTAGGAGTTTCGGAGTAAACAGGAGTTTCTTCCCTCCCAGGAACCT
>JAHKKF010530073.1:9511-59841 GCA_019740295.1 Labeo calbasu | reverse complement strand
AATTCTGAGATATAAACTCACAATTCTGGCTTTTTTTCTCAGAATTAATATATAAACTCGCAACTGCGAGCTATATAGTCAGAACCGTGTAATATAAACTCACAATTCTTACTTTTTTCTCAGAACTGAGACATAAACTCAGAATTCTGAGAACATATCAGTCTTTTTTCCCCCTGAAAACTGGACTTTATAACTCGCAATTTCGAGTTTATATCTCACAATCCTGAGAAAAAAAAGTCAGAATTACAAGAAAAAAAGCCAGAATTGTGAGTTTTCATCTCGCAATTCTGATTTTATAACTCACAATTGCGAGTTTTAATCACGCAATTCTGACTTTAAAACCCACAACTGTGAGTTTATATCTCACAATTCTAAAAAAAACGTCAAAACTGTGAGATAAAAAGTCACAGTAACCTTTTTTTATTCTGTGTCGGAAACAGGCTTCCATACAAATGATACTTTAAAAACGAAAGGTATAATTTTGATTTTGGACTTGGGATTTTGTAACGCTCTCCCAAAAAGCATTTACACATCATTGTAAAAAATAACTGTAACAAACTTGATCCCTACTAATTACATCCAACATGGCTGTAATATCTGGAACATAATTGGGAGTAGAAAATATTAAAGGTCAGCTCTACAGATCTAATGTAGCTGTACATAAAACATGTATTTTCTACTTAGTCGTTTTATCTGATGAAGCATTATTACGGTTCAATAATGGACTGTGAAACTGAACTGTAAACCAACACTAAGAAATACATTGTCTAAATATACATTAAAGCACCTTGATGGATACTGAAGTTGAGTTTTCAATCAAATGGTCCAGAGATCCACGACCACCTCTCAAATTAAAACACGTACATAGAAACAAGGCACCTGAGCCAGAGCAGCACACTCAAGCATGCTCAGTACGTCTCTGGTATAACAAACTCAAATTCGTTCCTGGTTTCATTTATTTGGTCGATAGGCCTCGGAGGTGGTCCTGGTCGAACGTGATCCCCCGGCCTGTTTTGTGCTTCCGATTCTACAAAGATGTCGTCCCAGGTCAGTGCTTTGCTTTGGCTAGCTGGAAGTGGCTGGTTGGTAAAGTGCTCTTTGCTGGGGTTTACATGTTGGACAGTCCCATCCTCACCGATCACCGGAATCCCTCCCGGCTCTTCGGACACGAAGGAATACGGTTTGAACTGCAAGGTTTTACACGGCAGCAGCCGATACAGGTTGTTGCACGAGTCATCTTTCTCTTTCCTTCCCGACGGGTCTTGGTTGTGCGTCTGCTTGCAGTGGGTGGACAAGATCTGATAATTGAGAAACATTTCATTGCACAGTAAACACTGGTAGCGTCTTTCACCCGTGTGGGTGATTTCATGTTTGGTTCTGTACTCGGCCAGGGCGAAAACCTTGCTGCAGTAATGGCAGGGGTACTTTCGTTCCCACGAGTGAGTGTTAAAGTGCCGCCTGAGGCTCGTCAGGCACACGTAGGGACGCTTGCACACAATGCACACGTAAAATGTCTTTCCATCCATGATAAGTTCATAGTGATCCTCCTGATCCAGCTTTGATTTTTTCTTTCCTCGAGGTGAGAGATTGGTCACACTGGGAACACCCTCCAGGTTTTGCGATTTCCTACCAGGGGCCGATCCCTCCACGGGATCGTCTTTTACTGGAACAATATCGTAGGTGTTTTCACCAATATTGGCGTACACTTTACAACCCGGCGAAAGCGAATCGATTTCCGAGGCTTTGTCTAAAGTTATCGTCTTTTTCTCCAACACCGTCGGTACCATGTTTATCCCTGGAATCGGTCCGTTATTGGTGCTGTACGTCGGCCTTACATCCGACAGTCTGATTTTTCCTGGCGAGTGCTCTAGAAGGACTTTTTTCTTTTGGACTCCGAGTACTTCGTTGTTGTCTGGAAGCAGTGAAGTGCTGTGAGGATCTGGAGGAAGGCTGTTCACACCAACTGGAGTGGAGGGTTCGCTGTTTGAGCTTGTTCTTACTGGCGAAGTAAGAACGTTGCTACTGGCTTCTGGGCTTGAGAGGAGCACAACATCCGGCTCAAGGTTATTTTGGAGTGCCGTACTTATTTCAGAAGGAAGCTTGTCGTTTCTCTCTTGAGCGACTGATTCCTCATTTGTGACTTTTTGTTTTTTAGCTTCAGGCCCTTCTTCGTTATTAACATCAGGTATCTTGGTCTTTTGAGCTTGAGGAGCCTCTGTTTTCGAGACGAACAGAACGTCATCGTTGTCTGAATCCACATCCTTTTCCGTATTACCACCCGCCATGTTGAACTCTTCAGCAGACAGTGAGAACGTCTCAGTAATGATTGGCATATTCACACCTCCGGTGCCATTTTTCTCAGAGGAATTGATGCTGCCGTTGTCAGTTTCTTTGGACAGGCCTGGTAACCCTTTGACTTGGGCGAGCGGCGTGCCTAAATTGGCTATAAACGTCACGCCTAAAGCCTCTCCAGCGCTGATGAGATCCTCAAGTCTGTCCGAGCGGACTCTGTAGATTTTAGAAGTGTATATGTAATTCAAGATCACATCGAATATGTCCGCCTTGATGAAGTTCAGCTCTATAACTTGTCCAGCGACTGAGAAAAGCTGGCGGAAGTAGGTACTTGAGGCGGACAGCACGCATTTGTGCGCCTTGAACTTGCGGTCTTGGACGATTATGGTGATGTCGCAGAATAGACCATTGTGTCGCTCATCGTTGATAGATTTCAACAGTGATGCTGAGTACTGAGTGTCTTCTGCAGATATTAGCTTTAGCTTCGACATGCCTGTGGGAAAAATAGTATGATATGGCTTAATGAACAAATTAAATACATTAGAAAAACTGTTTAAAATGTCATTAAAGCAACTTAATACAAGGCACATGCAAGAAATAAACTCTCACAGACACATCTGAGCTCTCTATCAATGAAAAATCATATTTTTAATATCATATTCACTCTCAAGTTGATAAGTCGATCTAAACATTAATTAAAAGGTTAACACAACTTCATTTTTATGAATATAAAGCAAAAGAACCTGAATATAAAGGAGAATCGCAGGCACGCTAGCTAGCTAATTTTGCACAGCAACAAAAGCCATTCATAAAGACATATGCGTCTTGAAAAAGTGACGTAAAACTAACGCCTTTGACTAGTTTGACGTGTTTCAACGAAATAGTATTCCCATGAGGTCACAGCTTTTTTATGTTAGCACTCATAACCGGTAGGACCCCGGTGTGTGCAGCGGTCAGCGTGAAAACAAAAACAAATGGCTCAATTTAACTCTCCTTCCTGGTTTGGCGGCAGCGCGGCCTATCTAATGCACAGCAACGCGTATGTGGTTAAATAAGATGAATTAAAGTTATTCTTTCCCGCATTCTTGAAAATGAATTTCCAAAATCATATACCTGCAGAGCGACCCGTTATAATCCACGATTCCCTTTGCTGAGAAACAATAATGACAGCGATAACGTGAGTCGGTTGCCGTGGACAACACAACGGAGCTCGAGTTCCTTGTCTGAGATGAACGAGACTCTCGCGTTGCGCCTCCACCAGCCTACAGGAGTCGCGTACAACAGTCTGCCACAACAGACGTGGGATGAATGTTAATGAGACAGGACCATTTTTTTTTCTTCAGCTTGACTTGTATTTGGCATATAGAAAACAAATGCATTATGCAATAATGCAGATATGTTTTTTTTTCTTAAGTACAAATTGGGTTACAAACATTTGAAAAGCTTTTTAAGTTTTACATTGTTGTTTTCCAGAATAAGTTTCCATGTCGTTTCTCAAATTTGTAAAATAAGAAGCTTTTTACGATAGTCTAATTTTGTAAGTCAAATAACCAAAGAGATCTATAGTTTCAGTCTTGAGTCTGTAGAAAGGTGCTATATAAAATAAACAGATTATTATTATTATTATTATTATTATTAGTATTATTATTAGGATGTAGAAGAATAAGAATTTTAAAAACAGAAAAGTGTTATTGCTGTATTGACAGGACAAGACTTGTCATAGACATGTCATGGAGTGTATTAACATTTTATTACAACGTTATTGCTTTCATAAATGTGACCCTGAACTACAAAACCAGTCTTAAGTAGCACGGGTATATTTGTAGCAATTGCCAAAAATACTTTGTATGGGTCAAAATGATGTTTTTTTAATGCCAGAAATTATTAGGATATTAAGTAAAGATCATGTTCCATGAAGATATTTTGTACATTTTCTACTGTAAATATATCAGTGCTTAATTTTTGATGACTAATACGCATTATTAAGAACTTCATCTGGACAACTTTAAAGGCGATTTTTTCCAATTTTTTTTTTCACCCTCAGATTCCAGATTTTCAAATAGTTGTACTGTATGTCTGCCAAATATTGTCCTATCCTAACAAACCATACATCAATGGAAAGCTTATTTATTTCAGCTTTCAGATGGATGCTGATTTTTTTTTTTTTTTTTTTTCAAAAATTTATCTTTATGACTGGTTTTGTGGTCCAGGCATAAACCAATGATGTCACAACCGAAACTTCACCACATTTCAGTTGTGACTGCTTTGGTAGTGTACATTTTTGATAATTTTGAAGCTAGTTCAAAGATGCTGATCAGCATATGGTTAACTACCACAGTTCTTAACAGTTGTACACATATAGAAACTAAATGTAATAACGCCCAAAAAAGTGTGCTTAATTGCAGAAAAAAAGGTGTTTGGTAGTGACATTCCTTGAAGTTACACACAGATTTCTCAGACTTTTGAACATATTTACCTCAAAATGATGGGGCCTATCTACTCGCACCTTGTAGCTATGAGAGAGAGTGACACATGAATATTTCCTGATAATAAATGTAGGCGATGGACTAAAACATACACTCTTCCAGTAGTAAAATTAAAATGCGGGACATTTTTTGTAACATAAAGTTTCATGATTTACAAGGAAAATATAAAATGAGTATTTTTTTCACTTTAAAAAAAAAAAGAAAAAATCACAAAGATATTTTTAAAAACAACAATGGGATGAACTGCAAAAATTATTTCAATATCATTTTCATAAGTTGAAATTTAGGGGTTAGAGTTCGGGACAGCCACCTCCCAATTGAAAGTATAAATCATGACTTTATATATATTAAGCTTACTGATATTTTAAAAATGAATGTGGGTTTCAATAGATAATAGACGGATTGTAGCAAACATGAAAGATTTGAATACTTAAATGCTTTTTAAATGTGTTTTTTTGGTCGTGACATCAGTTCTATAGAATGGTCCATATACATCTCAGTAATTACAAGTCCAAATCACAAAAATGAGTATTCTCTCTAGCCGTGGTTTTGTGTTGATTCACCTTTTGTGAATCCTGTTTTCAAACATAATTTCCCAGTAAACACTTTAATACATTAGAAATACATTCAGACATTTATTGGGCAAGCTGTCAGGTGCATAAAAAGAAACAATAAATGCAATTTTGTTATATGATTATTCATGAATGAAAACTTTTATCACACATAACAAAGCTTCATCCTGTCATATAACCTTATTTGGTAGCCCAGATATGTCTGTCATAGACTGTCTTTATACCTAAAACTAAATATTAAATCATCATGCATTTTCCATATTCAAAAAGCAGCCCATAACAGAACAGAGTGCCATTTTGGTGGCAAAAAATATTTAATATGTGTCCTCCAGATCTCCAGGGGGCGATATTGCGCGTCTTGCTACACAATTTTTTACAATAGAAGAATTGACGTAACGGAAACGTAAACACAAACATGCACAAGTTGGAGTTCAACAATGCTAGCACACATTTGGGTTTCATGAGCCGTGCTTAAGTTGTTTACAGGACTCGTGGTGAGTCTCAACTCCACCGTGATTTTTTATAAATTAACACTGTTGTCTCAATAGCTAAACAAATCATAATCGCAACTGGCTAAAAATCATTATCTTGCTAGCTTTGCTAGTTCTTGGTGAACTGCGACATGACCAGCAAAATGTGAATAACAGGCCGCTTTATGACTAAATTAATTTCTAGATAAAAGACTACCCAGTCGTCATTAAAGTTAATAATACAGTTTATAGTAATGCCCGAGTTGGACGTAAAATATTCAGGCGCTGTGAGCCCGAAGAGACGCCGACACAGCCGCTCCAGCAGCCGCTCACCGGACCGAGGGGTCAAAAACCACAGATACGACCATGAAGACGACCACAAGTCGCGACCGCGACACAACGACAAAGAGAGGAACAGAAATCGGTTCCGAGTCGGGAATTCTCGCAGTCGCTCCAGGTCGAGAGAAAGAGACTGGTCAAACTGGTCAGAGCAGAGAGACAGAGATCACGGCTTTGGATCAAGATCCGATTACTATGAGAAGAGAGATGATGCCCAACGACAGAGACAAGACGCCTTCATCGCGAGGTCAGACACACTTAAGTTTTAAATTAGTCTCCTCTGCTCACCAAGCCTGCATTTATTTGATCCAAAATACATCAAAACAGTAACATTTTGATTTACAATTTAACTTATTCCTGTGATTTCAAAGCATCCTGTGATTTTTCATAGCATCATTACTTCAGTCACATGATCCTTCAGAAGCCATTCTAATATTCTGATTTGCTGCTGAAAAACTTGTATTATTATTATGTTGAAAACAGCTGAGTAGAATTTTTCCAGGTTTCTTTAATGAATAGAAAGATGCAAAGATCAGCATTTATCTGAAATAGAAACCTTTTGTAAAATTATAAATGTCTTAATCATCACTTTTATCAATGTAAAGCATCCTTGCTATATACTGAGTGCAAGCTTTTAAGTGGTATAGTGTATAATGTTACAAAAGCTTTTTATTTCAGATAAATGCTGATCTTTGGATCTTTCTATTCATCAAATAATCCTGAAAAAAATGTACTCAGGTGTTCTAAATGTTGATAATAATAAATGTTTCTTAAACAGGAAATCAGCATATTAGAATGATTTCTGAAAGATTATGTGAAAGTGGAGACTGGAGTAATGATGCTGAAAATTTAGCTTCGAAGGAAGGAATAAATTACATTTTAAAATATATTCAAATAGAAAGAAGTTGTTTTAAATGGTAAAAATATTTCAAAATTTTTCCTGTTTTTACTGAACTTTAAAGCAAATGCAGGCTTGGTTAGCAGTAGAGACTTCTTTAAAAAACATTAAAAATCTTACTGTTCAAAAACTTTTGACTGGTAGTCTAAGTATGATGAAGTAAGTAAGTTTATACGTTAATATTATATTAATTTGTTTTCTGCTGTTCTCGTTCCAGGCGTCTGCAGGAACGTGAGAGAATTGGTGAACTGGGATGTCCTGAGGTCTGGGGATATTCTCCAAGAGTCAGAGAACCTGAGTGAGTACATATTTAATATCATATATATCATTTCCAATGTCTATTGTTATCTGTTTTATAAAGTATAAAATTGCCTAATGATACATTCTTAAAAACAGTTTATGTACAGTAATATATTCATCATGTATGCCATGTGCTTAAAGGCTTTCATCTAATATCTTGTAATAGCTCAGACGAACACACTCCTGTAGAAGAGGATGTAAAGAACAGCAGCTCTGATTCAAGCTCACAGGGTAAATGATTCACACAATGCACTTTTTCTTTACTGTATGTTTACCAAATGAACTATAATCTAAATGGCTAATATCTTGTCTACAGAGGAAAAGAAGAAAAAGAAAAAGAAGAAGAAGAAGAAATCAAAGAAGAGGAAGAACAGGAAGCACTCAGAGGACAGCGAGTCAGAAAGTGATTCTGAAGGTTGGTGGCAATTTTCTCTGTTATATAACATACACCTATATGTAATATTATATAAACACTCGCTTGTCTTGCAGAAGAGATGAAAAAGAAGAAAAGAAAGAAGAAAAGTAAAAAGTAAGAATCGTTTTCATATGTACATAATATTGAATGAGCAAAGCTTGACTCGTTTTATATAATAAAGTGAGTTTTTCCTCACAGGAAGAAATCAAAGAAGAAGAAGGCGAAGAAGAATCACAAGGAGTCCAGTAGCTCCAGCAGTGAACATTCAGAGGAAGAAGAAGAGGATGTCAATGAAATCTCATGGGTGGAGAAAACTGGTGTCGGAGAACATGTTGTTGGACCTGAAGCTCCTCTCACTCACCTGTCCCAAGATGACAAACCTTTAGAGTAAGTAAATGATTCTTCCTCCACTCTGTTATTATGTTAGGTTATTTTTAATTCTGTCTCTGGTACTGAATGTTACAGCTTTGTGCCCTGTCTTGTTTCCCATAGTTTTGGCCACGCTTTGCTACCAGGTGAAGGTGCTGCCATGGCAGAGTTTGTCAAAGCAGGAAAACGTATTCCAAGAAGAGGTGAAATCGGTTTGACTAGTGAGGAGATAGCAGAGTATGAGAAATGTGGCTATGTCATGAGTGGAAGCAGGTATGAAGCTTTTGTATTGTACATTCATGCACAGACACTACTGTTGTAGTTCAGGGGTCAGTTTTTGGATGCATTAAATTGATCAATAGTATAAATAAATGCATAATGTTACATATAGTTTCTATTTTGAATAAATGCTGTTCTTTTTGTTAATCAAAAAATCAATAAAAATGTCTGGCAACACAGTTGTTCTTCAACAATGATAATGTTTCTTGATCATCAAATCATCATATTATGTTTTATGAAGTAAATGTAGACGAAACTGTTGTAGTTGGAGTATCATGGATGTTCTTATATTTTTTTTCTTTATGCCCTCAGACATCGGCGTATGGAGGCTGTGCGTCTGAGAAAGGAAAACCAGATCTACAGTGCTGATGAGAAGAGAGCTCTTGCTTCCTTTAACCAAGAGGAAAGGAGAAAGAGGGAGAGCAAAATCCTTTCTAGCTTCAGGGAAATGGTGTACAGAAAAACTAAAGGCAAAGATGGGAAGTAGACTGTCCTGCAGAATTACTTTTTTTTTTTAAGTTTGGATGTCATTATTTTTCCTTTTTGAAAGGAAAAGATATAAAATGTGATTAAGTCACAGATTTTACTTAAATGTGTTCATTTTTGTCTGCTTGTGCATCCTTCTGTACCTTACATGGTGAGAGGCTTGTGAACTAAAATTGATATGTACGTTTCTTTTACTACAAACAAATGAATAAACTGATCAATAGAGTTCAAACCATTAACCACTGCAATACCCTTCATGTAATGTATGTTGCATCTGAATAAAAATGGTCATGTGATGCATTGTCATGCTGGAGCTTTTATTAAAGATGAGAATTTGCCCCTTTATTAAGTAATAATCCTGCGTTAACCTTGTGAGGTTTGTTAAACTATGGAGTCTTTGTTTTTTAACATATATGACCCTGGTCAACAAAACCAGTCATAAGGGTAAATTTTATTTTTAAATTGACAGATATCACATTTCATTTTGAAATGTGATATGGTTTGTTAGAATAGGACAACACTTGGTCAAGATACAATTATTTTAAAATCTGGAATCTGAGGGTGCAAAAAAATCAAAATATTGAAAAAAATCACCTTTAAAGTTGTCCAAATGAAGCTCTTAGAAATGCATATCACTAATCAAAAATTAAGTTTTGATACATTTACGGTAGAAAATTAAATATTCATTTGCTATTCTTAAGAACTAGTTAATTTAAATAGAGTATATGCATTTCCATTAGAAAGTATTAAAAGCACATAGACACTTAACATGCCAAAATATCAAGTAATATTTAAAATAATGGATTTTAACATTTACAGCTGTAAAAAAGAACAATAATCTTATTGCACTTACAAAATGCAAAATCTACAGAAATTTACAATTCACATTCACGCCTGGAAATCATAATTTTATGACAGTATGAGCCGCAAAGACTGCTATAAGCATTATGGTTTGGAATAGAGTATGTCATGTCTGCATGCTTGCTTCTTAATCATCTCAATTTTCTCTACGGGACATCTAAGTGGATGTAAAAAGTGCACAAGATTTTCTTTACAAAATAAGTGTAACTACTTTAATACAATTTGTATGCTTATTGCATTGCATTACCACATATTATGTCTACTGACACTCCATCTGAAGTTGCCAAAGAACTCTGTGGAGCCTTTATATTACATCCTATTTATGCACTTATATTGATCGATTGGAATTATTTTAAGTGCTTTGCACATTTTTACTGTAGACTGTAGTATATAATGTGTATTATGTATAATATATATATGCATTGTTTTTGGCTCTGTAAAGTCTGCAGGGATTGGACTATGCACTCTATATTTTAGCCAATCATTATACTTGAGTACATGGTGAAGTGCCAAAGTGATTTGATTAAATGTTTCACTCTGCCAACTAAATTTTGGCATCAAAATTAGGCTCAAGTACTGTTAAATAAAACCTCAGTTAAGTGGGTTAAGGAATTATGAACCTAATGGGGGTTTTCAAGACGCATATGGACAGCACTGAATGTAAACAATGCCACTGAACCGAACGAAACTCACATATTTTGTTGATTATTCCTGCTGAAAATTGTCAGCTATTGTCATTTTTGGGCTGTACTAAACATTTGGAGTACTATAGACTGCCAAAAGCAGTTTCTGGTCAGGAATGTGAAATATTAGGCTATCATATTAATTAATAGTGCTTGTACGTATCTGTACCACGTATTAACTTTAGTTTGTCAAAATATTGTGTCCTTTTGTGCTTACTAAGTTCTTCTCTATATGATTTAGCAGCTTCCACACATTTTTTCCATGGTTTAGACAGCGTAAATTAGCAGAACAACCGTGCAATCCATGCTGTTATTTACATATAAGTATCGCCAATATGGCCGCACATCTGGGTAACTGACCAAATTGTGATGCAAGTGCAAACCCTCTATACAGTAAACTATGCAAACAAATCATATTCAATGCATATTTAAAGCAGTACAATATAACAGCTCTATAAAAATGTAAACAAAAAAATGAAAACAGCAAGCAAAAGAATAATTTAAAGATAACATTTTAATAGACGGCTGGACAAAATGTACATTTCAATTATTGCTTGGTGGCTCTTCATTTGATGTTTTCAAGCCCCTGTGAAATAAAGAAGAATATTAAAGCACCAGCTTTTCTGAGCATATTGTTCGTAATTATGCGTTTTTTATACAAGTTTTTACCTTGGCATGGTAATGTGCACCAGTTCCAGAGATTCTCTTGTCTCTCTCCATCAAATACCAGTGATAGGGAACCCGTATGATCCTCTTTTCCTGAATGCAACAGAAGTGGATTAAATGGAAAAGTGAACTTGCTATATGACAGCACAGAAACACAGAAACATCAGACCAATGTCAAGCTGAACAAAAGTTTGTACCTTGTATAAGATTCATTAAAGCATATACATAATGATTAAGAGTGACAAAACATTGCTCAACATTATTATTATCATCATCACTCACCTTTCCACCGTTTGTGAACTTCTGGATTTGAGCAGTTGCGATGCCAGGAATCATCAGACAAACTGTCATAATAGCAAAACCGGGCAATATCTCATACCACATGATTGTGGTTAAATATGAGTGTACAAGCACAGACAAATTATTGCAGAGGACACGTTTTATTTAACGTTTTCCAAAAAATCCTGCAAATTTGCCGTCTACATGGGCCAAAATGTCTGCCCTTATGACGGTCACCAAAACAACTTCCGAGATGTGTATAATTCACTTCCGCATCTGAAAACATCGCCTGCAATACTGCAGCGCCGCATTGTGGCTTTTAGTGTATGTCTTACACTAGTAAAACTATTACAGTATAAACATACTTATGGCTACTTTGTTAATAAAGACATGCGTAGCATAGAAACACATTTTTAATCATTTTTGAATGCTATAGCCTAATAATAAAAGCAGTTCAAGAATTGTAAGAATCACAGCAATGACTAGCCTGTCCACTCTTCATGAAAGATCACGTAAGTTCAGTAAAAGAGACAATTATTAGTTTCATAGATTTAATATTGAGTCAGATATGATGTTAGTGTCAATAACAATCCCTAATTATCATCCAAGTAGAGTTTTTTTCTCTATTAAGAGTTCATTTGACAACGGTCAAGTCTCAGAGTGGAAGAGTGGACGCTCCTCGCTTTATCGAGAGACTCTGCGCCATGTGCCGTAGCCAATCAGAGACGCCTGCTGGTGTTACGGAGAAACAACTGCGGAAAGTTGGGCAGTGGAGAGATAGCAAACACGACTGATAACAGCAAGAAACATACGAAGTAAGACATCGCTGCAAAAGTTGGCGAAGGAACATGAAGGAGGACAAGGAAAACACGCGTCCCAGAGAAAAGAAAGTGGAAATAAAATGTGATGATAACGAGAAAACAGAGAAGCCAAATAAAGAGAAGAAGGAGGCTATGACAAAGGTAGATAGTTAGCAGGCTAGCTGGCTACATTCCTGCTACAAATAGACTGTAAACACCACAGCTAGTCGCCTGCATTTGAAGTACTATGAGTTATTGTTTGCAGCTGTATTTCTGCTAAAGTGTTTACATGTTATTCGGTGTTTGATTTAAGCGTTGCAGGTGAATATGACTCAACATGCCTGATACTTATAGACTGGTTAGCAAATCCCCCTGTCAAAGTTTCCAATCACTGCGGGGATTTGTCACTTTGTTAGCATAATAATAGAGGAATCACCTAGAAACTTTAACAGGGGGATTTTTGTGGATACAGTACAAAGAATAATTTTTAAATGTCAGATCATTTTTCAGTCACATTATAGTATTAAATACAGCAATCACAAAACAGACTTCTGAGGGAGCAAAAAATCGAAATACTGAAATAATCGCCTTTAAAGTTGTCTTTAAAAATAACAAAATTTCTTCATCGTACTTGATCTTTACTTAGTATCCTAATGATTTTTGGCATAAAAGAAAAATCAATCATTCTGACCCATATGTTTGTTACAAATATACCTGTGCTACTTAAGGCTGGTTTTGTGGTCCAGGGTCACATATAGTACATGTACAAGTGCACTATAAATGTCTCATGTGTCATATGGGTAGTACAGTGTATAAAAACATAAAGTGTGTGCAAGTAATTCCAGTATTAATTTTGTTCTTTTTATACTATTTACTTTTAGATTGTGATCCGACGTCTCCCTCCAAGTCTGACTAAAGAAGATTTAGTGGAACAACTGCAGCCTCTTCCAGAGCTGGATTACCTGGAGTTTTTCTCCAGCGATACTAGGTTTGTAAATGCAGTCTTATAAAAGGAAACCGAAGTCTGAAACATAATGAAAGCTGTATGATCGCTGATCAAGATGTTTGTTTATTTGCAGTCTTTTCCCTCATCTGTTTGCAAGAGCCTATCTGAATTTTAAAAATCAAGACGACATAGTTCTCTTCAGAGACCGCTTTGATGGCTATGTCTTCATTGATAGTCGAGGTTTGGTTTTTACGTGTCATTATCACTTCCAGCATTCACTGTTTACTTGCTAATCAGTGGTTTTAGGAGTTCAGACTGAAATGGTGAGAACTGTATTATTTTTTTTTGTCCATATTATAGGTCAGGAATATCCAGCAATTGTTGAGTTTGCACCATTCCAGAAAGTTGCTAAGAAAAGGAGCAAGAAGAAGGATGCCAAAAGTGGAACAATTGAAGATGGTGAATATGCTGTATATATATCTACACTACCAGTTGAAAGTTTTGAACAGTAAGATTTTAATGTTTTTTAAAGAAGTCTCTTCTGCTCACCAAGCCTGGATTTATTCGATCTAAAGTACAGCAAAAACAGTACAACTTTGAAAGGTTTTTACTATATAAAATAGCTGTTTTCTATTTAAATATGTTTTACAATGTAATTTATTCCTGTGATTTCAAAGCAGATTTTGTAGTGTCATTACTCCAGTCACATGATCCTTCAGAAATCATTCTAATATTCTGATTTGCTGCTCAAAAAACATTTATTATTATTATTATTATTATGATGATGAAAACAACAGAGTAGGATTTTTTCAGATTTCTTTGATGAATAGAAAGTTCAGAAGAAAAGCATTTATCTGAAATAGCAATATTTTGAAACATTGTCTTTATCATCACTTTTGATCACTTTTTTTTTCATCTTTGCTAAATAAAAATGATTCATTTTTATAAAGGTTTTTATTTCAGATAAATGCTGTTTTTTGGAACTTTCTATTCATCAAAGAATCCTGAAAAAAATGTACTCAACTGTTTTAAATATTGATAATAATAACAATAATAATAATAATAATAATAAATGTTTCAAATCTGCAAATCAGCATATTAGAATGATTTCTGAAGGATCATGTGACACTGAAGACAGAAGTAATGATGCAGAAAATTTAGTTTTGATCAAAGGAATAAATTACATTTTAAAATATATTCAAATAAAAAGCAGTTATTTTAAATGGTAAAAATAATTCACATTACTGCTTTTGCTGCATTTTGTATTGAATAAATGCAGGCTTGGGTAGAAGAAGAGAACTCTTTAAAAACACTTACTGTTCAAAAACTTTTGACTGGTAGTGTATATACATAATATATATTTATATAAATATGTTTTTGCATTTTGTTATCACTGCAAACAGTAGTTAACTTTTTTTTATCTGTGTCTTATTAGATGTTGATTACAAGAAATTTTTAGAGTTCTACAATGGTGACGAGGAAAAATTTCCTTCTAACCCTGAGACTTTACTTGAGGAAATAGAGGCCAAGACAAAGGAACTCAGTTGTGAGTTACAGCACAAAACTTCTAAACAAAAAACAATTTTGAATAGTTTTCACTTTTGATTTGAAATAATTATCTGAAATGTTCTTTCCCCAGCTAAAAAAACAACACCTCTCTTGGACTTTCTTAAAAATAAACAGGTAAAGTGAGGGTGTAATTTTCACTGATTTAATTGCATACTTCATTAGCCTGACACCAGTTCATTTGGTTTCCATATATAATATGTCATACTGTATGTTGTGTGTGTTCATGCTCTCTCATCCTGTTCTCTTCAGAGGATTAGAGAAGAGAAGAAAGAGGAGAGGAGACGGAGGGAACTAGAACGTAAACGCCTGCGAGATGAAGAACGGCGTAAGTGGAGAGAGGAGGACAGAAGAAAAAGAAAAGAGGCTGAGAAACTGAAAAAAGGAGAAAAGGCATCTGATAAGGATAAAGACCAACTTAAAGATGACCAGCCAAAAATCAAAGTAAATAACTATCTAAATATTACTGAGTACCTAGATTCATTAAGTTTCATTACTAAAATTTTCATACACAGAAGTTGTCAAGTTTTCTTAAATAAATCTAAGGCTGCATTTATTTGCTCCAAATTAAACGGCAATATTGTAAAATATATTTACAGCTTAAAATAACTGTTTTCTATTTAAATATACTCCAGTTTTCAGTGCCATGTGATTTTTCAGAATTCATTATAATATGCTGATTTTGGATGTTTTCTTATTATTATCAAAGTTGAAAACAGTGGTGCAGCTCGATATTTTTGTAGAAACTGTGATACGTTTTTTTTTTCAGAATTCTTTGACAAATGTTTAAAGTTCAAAAGAACAAAATATGAGATAGAAATCCTTTGTAATATTATAAATGTTCTTACTATCACTTCTGATCAGAAAAAATGCATTCTTGTCTAATAAAAGTTGTCATTTTATATTTACTGAATGGTAATGTTCAACTTTGTTTAACAACTTTGTCTTTCAGCTCTTGAAAAAACCAGAGAAAGCAGATGACGGTGATACTGACAAGCCAAAGGACAAGCCCAAGAAACAAGACCGAGAGAAACACAAGGAAGACCGACCTCCTGGAGACACAAAGAAGCGTCAGAATGGTGAACACAGAGAGGAGAAGGGTGGAAAGTATGTTGGTTACACTCAAAACAAAAAAAAGATTCCCAGCTGTACTCAACACATATTTTACTTTTCAGGTCTTCTCCTCTTATTTCACTTCATGATGTCAGTATGCTTTGTCATTCAGGTCAGAGGATAGCGGGCATAAACATTACAGGGATCGTGATGGAGATAGAGAGCGAGACCGGGACAGAGACAGAGAGCGAAGACAGAAAGAAAAAGAACGTATCAGGAGGCAGGATGATGACCGGAGGAAAAGGGAACGTCAGGATGGAGAAAACACCTACAAAAAGAGAGACGAGGAGGGAAAGAAGGACAAGGAGCGCGTTTGGGAGAAAAGAAAGCACGAAAACACTGGAGAATCCTCTGTTAATGCTCACTCTGAAAAGCCATCAAAGGACAACAAAAAAGAAGACAGTGCCAAAAAAGACCGTCTGAGAAATAAGGTACACTTCCGGAGCACCAACAGAGCACCAAATCAGCATATTAGAATGATTTCTGAAGGATCATGTGACACCAAAGACTGGAGTAATATCATTGCGCCTGCTGCATTCATAGTACAGCAGCTAAGTTCCTTGATTATTACGCCAGAATGAGAGTATAGTTCCTAGCCATATCAGCCTAGAAAATTGCAACTTTCCATTTTCCGTTGGTCTTAGTACACGATGTAGCTACAGAAGAGTCAAGTTTTGAAAAGGAAAATATCAAAACTCTTTGGTCATTTTTGAGCGAGATGCTAACGTTCTAATCAGAGTCAATTATCTATGCTAAGCTATGCTAAAAGTGCTACTGCCAGACCCGGAGATCGGCTAAATGGATTCGAAAATGGTAAAACACTAGGGGATTTGGAAAATGAGCCTATTTTCAAAAAAAGTGCCATGTTCCTTTAACAATAGACATTTTAAAGTATATTAAAGGGACAGTTCACCCAAAAATGAATATTCTGTTATTAATTACTCACCCTCATGTTGTTCCAAACCTGTAAGACCCGATTTTCGGAACACTAATTAAGTCAGAAAACTCTCAGATTTAATCAAAAATGTCTTAATTTGTGTTCTGAAGATGAACAAGGTCTGAAGGGTTTGGAACGACAATAATTAGTGACCATTTTTGGGTGAATTATCCCTTTTAAGATAGAAAACTACACTACCAGTCAAATTTTTTTGAACAGTAAGATTTTTAATGTTTTTTTTTTTTAAAGTCTCTTCTGCTTACCAAGCCTGCATTTATTTGATCCAAAGTACAGCAAAAACAGTAAAATTATTTTTACTATTTGAAATATTTTTACTATTTAAAATAACTGTTTTCTATTCAACAGTTATATATTTAATGTATTTTAATGTAATGTATTCCTGTGATTTCAAAGCTTAATTTCTAGCATTATTACTCCAATCACATGGTCCTTCAGAAATCATACTGATATTCTGATTTGCTGCTCAAAAACATTTATTATTATTATTATTATTATTATTATTATTATTATTACGTTGAAAACAGAGCAGAATTTTTTTCAGGTTTCTTTGATGAATAGAAAGTTCAGAAGAACAGCATTTATCTGAAATAGACATCTATTGTAATATTAAAAATTTCTTTATCATCACTTTTGATCAATTTAAAACATGCTTGCTAAATAAATGTATTAATTTCTTTCATTTCTTTAACCCGAAGCTTTTTATTTCAGATAAATGCTGGTCTTTGGATCTTTCTATTCATCAAAGAATACTGAAGAAATATATATTGATAATAATAAAAAGTTTCTTGAATAGTAAATCAGTATATTAGAATGATTTCTAAAGTATCATGTGACACTAAAGACTGGAGTAATGACGCTGAAAATGTAGCTTTGATCACAAAAATAAATTACATTTCAAAATATATTCAAATAGAAAGCAGTTATTTTAAATAGTAAATATTTTTGTTGTACTTAGGATCAAATAAATGCAGGCTTGGTGAGCAGAAGAGACTTCTTTAAAAAAAAAAAAAACATTAAAAATCTTACTGTTCAAAAACTTTTGACGTAGTGTAATTATGTTAAATTATAGTAATACTTCACAATATTAAGTTTTTTTTACTGTGGTTTTGATTTTTAAAAAATGACTTTTCAAGAAACGTGTATGTCTATGACTTGTATTTCAAATATTGCTTATAATTTTTACATTTCTGCTTTAGGATCGGCCTGCAATTCAGCTGTACCAGCCCGGGGCGAGAAGCCGTAACCGGGGCGGAGGAGGAGGAACAGGAGGAGATGGACAGGCAGCGGAGAAAAGGGCTGAGCGGGAGTCCAAGAACACTCAAGAGAAAGCTGCGGAGTGAGGAAACAGCTCTGTGCTGGCATGACATGATGTCTCAAAAGGAGGGGCTCTGTTCTAATCAGGACAAACACCTCAAAAACATGGTGCTGCCATCAAAAGAAATCCCCCCACTTTAAAAAAAAAACCTCTCTGTCAATGACATGAGAGCACATACCTGTTGCCCTCCAGTGCCTGAATGAGCCCCCCAAAGTTTCTGTTCATGAGCAAGGCAAGTTCTAACCGTCGGTTAGATTTGAGAAACGGGGCTTAATCATGAGAGAAGCCAAAGCGATTGGACCACGATAACTCAAAGTGACCTTACTTTTGGTACACAGCCAAATCTGTTTTACTTCACACGCTTTTCTGTTTCGTAGTTTATAAAAGGTCTGATCCAGCTTGCTCACTGTTCCGTTTTAGCAAGATCTTTCGCGCCTTACCCAAAACCTCCACTGCATTTCACTTCAGACAATCAGTAATAAGTTTGTGTTGTTTGAGCATGGATGTAGCCTGCAGCTGTTTTAAAGAGCCTGCTGATCTATGATGCTTCTGTTCTGATTAGAGATTGGTCAGGTGGAAAAAGAGCCATGCTTTATAATGCTGATGCCTTGATCACTGTCAGTTGTTTTCTGCAAGTCGACTAAATTATATGCAAAAACAGATGTGGCCTTTTATAGTTTTGGAATTGAAGCATATCATACCACTCAGAAAAAAATGCAACTTCTGGTTAGCTTGGTTTAGACACTGTGCTGTCATCCGATTGTATGTTCCATTGTAACGAGTCGTTAACTCAAACACAGCTTGTTTTCCTTTCGTAGTTGCAGCTTTGTCAAAATGTGAAGTCCATAAAAAAACAATAAATGAACAGCCTATATGTTACTTCTAGTGTTTCTTTTTTATTTCTGTTACACTTCCTTTGTCAAAAATGGGTATTTAGTCCATGAAATAGGATTTTATTTTTTATTTTAGAATTTATCTTTAGTGTACATTTATTTTTGCAACTGTCAACTTACACTAAATTTCTATTTTTTACCAGTCAAAAGATTTTTGAAGAAGTCTCCTGCTCACCAAGCCTGCATTTATTTGATCTAAAGTGCAGCAAAAACTGTAAAATTTTGAAATATTTTTACTATTTAAAATAGCTGTTTTCTTTTTGAAGATATTTTAAAATGTAATTTATTCCTTTAATCAAAGCTGAATTTTCAGCATCATTACTCCAGTCTTCAGTGTCACATGATGCTTTAGAAATCATTCTAATATGCTGATTTGCTGTTTAAGAAACATTTATTATGATAATTATTTTTATCAATCTTTTAAAACAATTGAGTACTTTTTTTCAGGATTTTATGATGAATAGAAAGATCCAAAGATCAGCATTTACCTGAAATATAAAGCTTTTTGTAACATTATACACTATACCATTCAGAAGCTTGGAGTCAGGATTTTTTATTTATTTATTTTTTTTTGCAAAAGAAATTATAGAAATTACTACTTTAATTTAGCAAGGTTGCTTTAATTTGATCAAAAGTGATGATAAAGATGATAAAAAAAAAGATTTCTATTTCAGATCAACGTACTTCTGAACATTTTATAAATCAAAGAAACCTGAAAAAAATCCTACTCAGCTGTATTCAACATAATAAATATAATAAATGTTCTTTGAGCAGCAAATCAGAATATTAGAGTGATTTCTGAAGGATCATGTGACTGGAGTAATGATGCTAAAAATTCAGCTTTGAAATCAAGAATTACATTTTAAAATATATCCAAATAGAAGAGTTACTTTAAATAGTACAAATATTTAAAAATGTTACTATTTTTGCTGTACAAATAAATGCAGGCTTGGTGAAGAGACTTCAGAGACTAAAAATGAAAATACTTTAGACTGGTAGTTTACCTTAAAGTTGATAGTTTTATGGTTTTTAGTTAATTTAGCCATTAAAAGCTTTGTGCTTTTTTATGAAATTTTTCATTTTATGAAAAAAGATCATTTTAATGCTTATATTGCTGATTATTCACATAATAATTTTCAATAATTGGTTGTTAAAATACAACAACAAAGTAATAAAAAAGAGGAAATATTTTTTCTTAAAGAGATTCATTCCCTGAACTGATGTCATTGTCTTGCTTTTCTTAATTTATGTAATTAAATGTACATTATTTTAATTAATAAGGGCCTTATGATGGGTTATTATGATGTCAACATGGCACATTAAATGGGACAATGTTTTTGTCTAATAAAAACAAAAAGTAGCTTTTATTTTGATGTTATTTTTGTAAATTTGGTAACAGAACTAGGGACAGGCCAAACATCATGGGCATTGCTATGCCATTTATAGGGGGGCTATAGCAGACCGCGGTGGTGCAGAGCGAAAAACAAAGGACAAGGCCTGTGTTTATTGATAGATTATTATATTATCTGCATCTGTGCAGTTTAAATACAGTATATAAAATATCATGAGGGAGCAAAAGGTTCCCCATGTATTGTAGCCTACGTTTTCACTGTGTTCACCCCTCATCACACCACAACGTATTCTTCATAAAACGATCATGTTGCCATTTTCATTTGAAAATTAAACTTTCTAATTTTTCCAGTGAATGCGGCAAAGAGGTTTGCATACTTCAGCTAAGAAAGGAGGCTTGTACTAGAAATGCAAACAGTAACATTTTGTATTTGTACAGTAAACAGGTGTGTGTGAGATCAGAAGACTTGTATTTGGCTTATTCAGTAATCAAATGTTATACCTATTTATACAATACAGTGGAATATTGCAATAAGTATAGTATACCACCCTATTAGTCAACATTATTTATTTATTTATTTTATTATTATTTCTTCTTCTTTTTTTTTGTTATTATACCCTCATTGAAAACCCTAGAATCGCCGCTGCCAAACATAATGAAAAATTCTCGAGTTTTGTTGATGTACAATAGAATAATGCCAGTAATAACACATCAAAATGCAGAATTAAATGCAAAATATAATATTCAAAAAGCGAAATATACGCAGTTGCTTGTGATCCGTGGAGCCACTGTGTGTCGCTGTGACGTGGCAGAGTGACGCAGTTCGTGACTCGGATATAGTGCTTGCGTTTCCCATGGTTCCTTCTCTTCGACTACCGCCATAGTGGTGAACGGATAGCGATCTCCGAAATGGTAAGTGAAAATCTCAAAACATCCATAAACAAGTAGTCGTTCTTCTGTACATCTCTTCATTTTTGTATATGAGTTGAAGTTCTTAAGCGGTGGGATTTCATATTTGACTGATTAATGTTTGAAAAGTAGTAAAGTCATAGCTCGTATTCACCCGGTGAAGTGATGAACTTCAGCCATTGCAGACTGTCTGAAGGCGTGTTTTACGTTTGTGTTTCAGGCGTCACACAAGACCTTCAGAATCAAACGCTTCCTCGCTAAGAAGCAGAAGCAGAACAGGCCGATCCCACAGTGGATTAGGATGAAAACTGGCAACAAGATCAGGTATGTTGACACGGTTATAGCCGCTGCAATAAACGCGGCTAAGTTACACCCGCAACTACAGTATTAAAGTGCTAGTAGTCATTGTTTCTGAATCTGTAGTTTATAGTAGCCAATGAAAGCAGGACGCAATTACAGTGCTAACTTTTGTGGAAGTACTGTCATTATACCTGCTGAGAGCATCATCCTGCTTTGGAGCAAAGAGTGCTGTCATCTTTTATATGACATGTGAATGCTCTGTTGTGGAGACACGCTTCATAAGATTGTAATTGTGCTTTTTTACATTGAGGATGTGCAAATTAATGGTTATTATTACTTTGATTTGCTGTTCGAATGTTAACAATCCATTAGAGTGTTATGTGGTGTTTATTACACTACATTTTGTTGTGGCATTGACATATGCTTTATGGATTTAGTAGTTTCAAACCCTCCTATTCATGATTTTTCTGGCTGTATTGTTTGTAGTTGAACAGTGCAAAAGTAGTAATTGATTGTAATTGATTTTAATGGGTTTTGCCTCTGTGATGCTTTATCTTGGCAAATCTCTTTGCAGGTACAACTCCAAGAGGAGACACTGGAGAAGGACCAAGCTGGGCTTGTAAACACTGTTTACTTCAGCTTCCCCCCCTCCGTCTGTTCTTTGCCAGGACCACCAACTCGTCCGGAGCTGGAGAGAAGCCATGCTATCTGGAACAGCAGTCTCTCTTTTGTACAGATATTCTGGTTATGTCCTTGCTGAACAATAAAAGATTTGTCATCGAACCAGAAGTATTCGTATCCTCCTCTTTTGTGAAAATGGCAAATGTCAGAGTTGACATTTTCCAGTGGCTGGATTTGCAACAGATGGCTGTTGTGCACAAAAAAAACAGAAGTAGTAATAAACATGTTCTTCGGCTTTCACTGAGCTTTTACATTCCCCCTCATGAAGGAGAAAGTGTTTTATCTATCTATTCCAGACTTATATTTGTCAGTGTATTTGTGTGTTTATGCAGTTTTTTGGGTCTTAGGTATTTAGTCTGGAAAAAGACCAAAAGAAAGGGCAGCACTTTTCTGTACAGTAAACGTTATTTCCAGTCTTGTTTGCTCACCAAGCCTGCACTTATTTGATACAAAGTACTGCAAATATTTCTACTGTTTAAAATGACTATTTTCAATTTGAAAATATTTCAAAATGTAATTTATTCCTGTGATTTCAAAGCTTAATTTTTAGCATTTTTACTCCAGTCATATGATCCTTCAGAAATCATTCTAATATTATGCTTTTGCTGTGACATTTGCTACTATGTTGAAAATTGCTGAGTAGTTTTTTTTTTTTTTTTTTTTTTTAAGGTTTCTTTAATGAATAGAAAGTTCAGAAGAACAGCGTTGATCTAAAATAGGAATGTTTTGTAATATTACAAATGTCTTTATAATAACTTTTGGTCTATTTAAAGCATCCTTGCCAAATAAAAGTATTTCCCAATAAAATAGAAAATTATACTGACTCCAAGCTTTTGAACGGTATAGTGTATAATGTTACAAAAGCTTTTTATTTTAGATAAATGCTAATCTTTGCATCTTTCTATTTGTCAAAGAATCCTGAAAAAAAAAATGTTTTAAACATTGATGATAATAATAAATGTTTCTTAAACAGCGAATCAGCATATTAGAATGATTTCTGAAGGATCATGTGACACTAAAGACTGGAGCAATGATGCTGAAAATTTAGCTTTGAATCACAGGAATAAATTGCGTTTTAAAATATATTAAAACAAAACAGTTATTTTAAATATTAAAAATATTTCACAATATTACTGCTTTTGCTGTACTTTGGATCAAATAAATGCAGGCTTGGTGAGCAGAGATGTGTTGTAAAAAAAAAAACATTTTTGCTGTACAAAAACTTTTGACTGGTAGTGTGTGTGTGTATATATACTAAACATTAATGAGAAGTTCCTTGCAAATCTGTTTATTAAAATAATAACAATTCATCGTTTAATACAACACTGTTAACACGTTTAGTGGTTCCACATTATTAATCATAAAAATTCTGTTGCTCATAAAGGAACAAATTTCAAGTGTATAACAATAATAACCTGAAAAGATGATTTTGTCCACGCCTCAGATCTTTTCAATGAGACCAATGTTGTATAACAGCCTCCTAAATGAAGAGAACCGCTGGCGTGAGATTCCTCCCGAACCATCCACCTCGACTCTCTTTTTTTGAGTATCTTCTTCAACAGGCTGTGCTTCATTCGCACTGTTATTGACATTCCAGAATCCTACAGAGTGTTCATCATCCCAGGCTCCCAGAAGCTCCTTCATTTCTCTCGGTGCGTTGTCTTTGAGGTACTGCCATGCTCTTTTCCCACTGTAGTCCATGACGCCTATATTAGCACTGAATGCCCCAACCAAAGCCTTCACAACCATGTACTGGTTATGCATGGCAGCTACATGAAGAGGCGTCAGCCCTCCACTACCTTTCAAGTTCACATTCACTGACAGTCCCTCTTTTTCTGCATGCCTGAGGAGCTGAATCAACGTCTCGTCCTTTCCATTTTTCGCCAGCCAGTGGAGAGCCGTAAAACCACTGATAAAGTCTTTTCTGCTTAATAAACTGGAATCCTCAGCGAGAAATTCCAACATAGTGTCATAATTTCCATCCACAGCAGAAAGCATCCAAGCGTGCTCCATGGGATCCAAAGCCCAGATTGCGCCGCTGTTCAAAGTGTCTCCATACGGTGCAGATGCATCCTCCTCTTTTGACGATGTGTGTTTTGATGATAAAATACTTGACAATCCAGAATTATTGTTCAACAACAACTCTTTCAAATACTTCTTTCGCATAGCGGGGGTGATGGAGCCCGACGTATCAACTGATAGTCTGCGGGAGGCGCTGCTTCCCGGTTCCTCCAGCTGTTTCTGAAATCTGGATCTGTGAGAGGAAGCGCTGAGCGCAGGAGACGAAGGTCGAGCACCATGTCTTGATAATCGCTCCTCAAGATTTGCGCGGAATTGACTTGCTGTTCTGCTTTTAGGGGAATCTGAGTTTCTTACATTATTGCCTGAAGCTTCTGAATCTTTTGGTTCTTCTGAGGGCTGTGCTGCTTCTCCCACAGGGTCATTAAAATGTTCCTCAGAGCTGGTGGGTCCACTGCTCCCCTTATACATACTCCCGGATCCTCAGGAAGTTATTTACTTAGATAAGATCCAACTGAAGAGGCTTACATAAGCAGAGAAACCCATCTTCCTTATAGTCGCTTCTTTAGGCTATATATGTTCAAATCTGGGTGGGGAAACGAGAATATAATATGCGTAAATTAAATAAGATTTAAGTATATTTTCTTAAATAGCCTATATTTTTATTTAAGAGGAAAACTAAGCAGCATGACTAGTTTTCTCTTGGGGATGAAACGCGCCTCTTCCTCATTTGTGTTCCGCTTTTTACTTTTGCTTTTAAAACAAAACATTCACATTAATGGCTGTTTTACATTAGCACTATTTGTTTAATCTTTTGCGCTTTAGTTAGGCCTTCAGTTGATTTACGTCTGATTAATGTCTAAAATTTGTAAAATTACATCTAACGTCATGCTTTTATGTTCTAGTAAAGTTTTACGACAACTGTACGTTTTATTAATGAATGTGAAAGAATACCTGTCTCTCAGGTAAACCATCCGGTGTTGTATCACCTGTTGTCCGCACAGCGCTTCAAAGTAGGCTATTCTTCCCTCGTCCCTCTAATTCAAACTGTCTGTGTTCAACCAAATAATTTCCTGTGGGTTATAGGGCTTCGCAAAACTTTTAGCACTTAGTTAAACGACAGTTTCTCCTTTTTGGGAAGCAGAAAATGCTTTCTGTGAGTTAACCGAAACTATTTGAGTGTGTTTTTCCTCACAGTGGCCATGTCCGTCGTCCAAACCCTCCCCTTCGTAAGTCTAAAGTTCAAATACCACTGACTAAATCAACACTTGTCTTCAAACCCACGACACTTGCCACCATTCATTGGCTGATGGAACCCAGAAGGAAGTTTTTTTCTTTTTTTTTGCAAACTCAGTGCTGCTATATGATTTAATATGAAGGTTCACTTCTTTTTTAAATATTTAGGCTATGTCAGTTTTCAAATAAATCACATTTCAGCTGTTAATATCTATTCATAATATTTATAAATATTAAAATGTATGACATTTAGCATAATATGTCATGCTAATGTAAATGAGATGAGTCAAAATTATGAAAGCAGAACTTAAATACATCTCTGCTTTCTTAATGCTAATGAACATAATTCTAATGTTTGTGTGGACATAAAAACAGGCTTATGTGTAAAAATGCGATGTACTTAGCTGAATTAAAAGGTGTTAAAATGGGCTTTGAATATTACTATTAAAACTGTAAGTAGAACGACGTTACATATTGCGATATAATCAAGGGCTATCAAACGATTAATCGCGATTGATTATATGCAAAATAAAAGTCTGTTAAAAAAGTAAGAATATAACATATTTTTCTTAAATATATACACGCATCTGTGTTTATTTATACACTACCAGTCAAAAGTTTTTGATGATTGATTTTTTATATTTTTTAAAGAATTCTCTTTTGCTCACCAAGCCTGCATTTATTTGATCCGACATAAAGCAAAGATTGTAAAATTTTGAAATGTGTTTACTATTTTAAATAACTGTTTTCTATTTAAATATATTTAAAAATGTAATTTATTCCTGTGATCAAAGCTAAATTTTATCATCATTACTCCAGTCACATGATCCTTCTAATATGCTGATTTGCTGTTCAAGAAACATTATTATTATTATTATCAATATTTAAAACAGTTTAGTGCATTTTTTAGCATTCTTTGATGAATAGAAAGATCAAAAGATCAGCATTTATCTGAAATAAAAAGCTTTTATTATAATTGTTGTTGATGTTTTTTTGTTTTTTTTGGGGGGGGGTACTTTTATTTAACAAGGATGCTTCAAATGTATCAAAAGTTATTGACAGTTATTATAAAACTGTTATTTTTTTAAATAGTAAAAAATATTTTGTTTTTGCTGTATTTTGGATCAAATAAATGCATGCTTGGTGAGCAGAAGAGATTTCTTTAAAAACAGTTGTTAGACCTGTGGAAATATGCATTTCAGCGGTTGAGCTAAAGACGAAGTGGACTATACCATTTAATGAAATGGTGGGCATAGTGTGACACGATATTTTGATTATCATGCTTATTTTAAAGTGTTTTAATGATCAAACTATGTTTATTTTGGCTATACGTTAATTCTTATATAATTACAATTAAAAATTGTGCAATTACAGAAGTAACAGAAGCCGCCATTCCATTAATCATGAATGGTACAGTCCATCGTATCTGAGTTGGTCGCTGTAGCTTCTCTTTGCGTGCGTGCTGCAGTTTCCTGTGAAGGGTTGATGCAGGAGAGAACCATGGCGGCCACTGAGATAGCTCGACAAGCGGTAAGAGCACTGTTTTATTATAAAAATATGCTTTCGGTTTGCCAACCTAGAGTGGCGAATTGCTACCAGATATTTTAGCGGGTGTGACATATAGTAGAATCCAGTAGGTTTCGATTTTCATTTATTCGTGAACGTGATGACCCATTATCAACAAACTGGTTAATTCTAGAGTATTTTAAACGGCTGGTATTGTTTGTGTACACGATTAGAATATATAAGCACACTTTTTGTATATTTATACAAAATATATACAGATCTCCATGCAGCTGGTTTAAATGAATGGCTTAATGCTGAGGGCCAACAATAACGGATGAACATCACGGTTTGAACAAGTGACTATGATTGATGGATTTTCACAAACAACGATTAAAAAAAAATAATCGGTCCTATTATCAAGCGTCATTGTGTTGTTAAATTCATTCAATTCGAGTGCGTCTAATACCGTTATATGTAATTGCATTAGCATCCTTGTGTGTGCACAATGGGCGTTGTCTTTCATCAAGTATTTCGTACATTAATGTCAGAAACTGGCATATTATACAATTTCATTGATGTATTTTGTATCAGCTTGTGTTCTGTTCATTCTGACGTCTCTAATGTGAATACGTAGCTAACATGAGGCAGCAGCCTCAAGACTGAGCTCAAAAGCTGCTAGATATGATAAACGACGTCTACATCAGTCTTAACTATTCAAACCAGGGGTTTGAACCAGTATGTTCTGGTTACAAAGCCAGCCAGTGGGGTGTTTCAGTCATGATGACCCCCCTTTGGACTCCTTACAGTTGTCTGGTTTGGGAATGTTGCACATGTGGGTCAGATTGTGACTGTGTTTGTTCGGTCAATAAGATGCTCTCACAGTCTGTGACTTTTCCTAGTTGCTTGTTTTGCAGTAAATGAAATGTACATTTTATGGTTAGCGTTATTCCTCAGTAATCTTTATAACAGAGCTGATCATCTTTGTTGATCATCATTCTCAGTGAATTGATTGCACTGTTCATTGCAGTTTAACTTAATGTTTCCATTTGGATAATGGGACTTATTACATTAGACCTGTGCTGATTGAATGCTCACTATTCATTTTTATTATTCTAGCAGAAATCGAATGATTTGACACGTTCGCTCTGCTCATCGCATAGGTCACATATGCAAACACCCACACACCAAAGGATATGCTGTAAATGTGGGCCGAAAGCCTTTCCTGCCAAAGTTTTGGCAGGCCAGGTGACAGACCTGTGTGAACAATGGTAGAGGAAGTGCTGAAGTGTAAAATGGCCTAAACTTGACATTTGTGTAATCTTATTTACAACCGCTTTGCTTCACAGGTATCTGCGTTACTTGATAACTGTAACATTTGTCTGCGACTGCAAAAAGGTTTACGTGTCTGTTTGCCTGAATGTGGTTTCGACAGTTGAGATCAGACAGGAAAGAGGAAGTGCACAGAGCTGAACCTTTGAGATCTGTACCGCAGCATTACTTACATAGTGTCTATGTTTGAAATAAGGTGCATGTTACGTATTTTTACTTACTAAGTTGACAGTGTTGCTGCTTTTTGTGTCCTATAATTGAAGGTGCTTACAAAGACTTTGCATTGCTGAGAGTGAGAAACTGTGCAAATGATCTTTTTTTGGTAAACGTCATCATGCTTGTTTAATTAATGTGATTTGGTTTTGTTTTATTTTAGGGAGAGGGTGCACGTGCTGTCCCACTCTCTGGTCATGTTGGCTTCGACAGCATGCCGGACCAGCTGGTCAACAAGTCCGTCAACCATGGCTTCTGCTTCAATATCCTCTGTGTGGGTGAGTGTGTCATGCGGGAGCTCCTTTTTTCCTTGGGGCGAAACTAACCATTTGCTTCAGTGTATGTCACACCCCTTCACTGTGAACGCATACTGATTCTGTCCTGTGACCCACTTACTAAATACTGGTGCACTGATGGAGAGCAGTTGCAGGAACTTGCGATTTGGTTTCTTTCATACCCTGCTTTCATGTAGCTTGCTAACTGGAGGTTAGACAATTTTGCAATTGTAAATTAGACATTAGACATTCCAAAAATAGGGGAAATAATCTTTCAGACTATGCTATTTTATTTTATTTGACCTGGTCAGTAAAACATAATACAAACACTCCTTCTAACTTGTCATGTTGTTGTGATGTAAATATTGTGGGAGTCAATCCATTTTATGCACATTTTGGGCTATGGGGGGAGCCATTATTACGATGACGTAAAATGGTTGCACTCAGTGAGCTACTGGCACTACCCTGTTATTTTTACCGCAGCACAACTCAGAAAATAAAATACTGATACGATTTCACATTGTGCGGCTTTTGGTTGTAATTTTCAGTCAGAGAGTAACAAGAAAAGCAATTCTTTACTGCTTTCCTAGTTATAAGAAGAGGAGAAAAGAATAGGAATGTGCCTTTGGATGAATAAAACTTCCTAAAGACCTGCGTCTTTGTTCTCTCCACTTTAGCCCTGATGCCTTTGAGGTTTTTAGTAGACCATAGCTACGGAAAGAGCTTACAAATGGCAGAGACAAGAAACACTAGATGCCATCCTGGCAGAATGTAAACACAGATGCTTGTCGTGACGCCGCAGTCACTGAAGAAGTTCCTCAGCGCAGATTTCACCCGGTATCCAGGGGCGTTTAGACTCTGTGTGGGGAAAAATTGATGGTACGGCATTTGGTTTAAGTCTACCTACACTTATATCTATTGCCAAGCTCTTTCAGCATCTGTGGTCATCAGTATTGTACTTGGATTTTATTTCCAAGTTGTTTTGCGGTAAAAATAGCAACAGGTAGTGCCAGTAGCACACTTAGTGCAACCATTTCACATCATCGAAAAAATGGCACCCCCCATAGTCCACAATATGTATTAAACGATGTGGATTTTTAAGTAACAGAAATCTTCCATGGGTTTTCTACTACATATTTCAGTAAGAGACATCATATAGGTTCTATTAAGCCATGCAAGTCTTAATACCAGTGGTTCCCTTTAACAAGGTGTGTGCATGTGTGTTTGGTTTGGCAGAGAGACTATGCCAGCTGAATTCACTTCTTGATTCCAGGTGGTGTTTAGTTTGGACTAGCGCTGGTGTATTTCAGTTCAGTGTTGTTTAACGTTGGGTTTTAAAGTTGTAGTTGCTCTGATATCTATGACTAAGAGGCTCGCACAAAACAATGCATTTTGAGTAATCATAAGTGGGTAGAGGAGGTCAGATGTATACCTAAACACCACAAGACTGAAGCAATGTGCAGGTTCACTCTTGTTCATATTAACAGGAGAGTGATGTCATCTGGCCTACACCTGTATGTCAGTAACAATTCCTAGAATAGCTTACTATTATAACTGGTAGCATACTAGGAAAAAGCATTTCTGTAGGTTAAACAGTAGAGTCATGGTGCTAACAACACCAGTTTGATTCCTAGGGAATGTATGAATTGATGAAATATGTTTTACATGCAGTGCAAGTCATAAACACAAAAATGTAACTAGTATGTTCAAAGAAAATGGACAGTTTTTAAAATCAGCACTGTATTATATTGGTTTTGCATTGTTTGTTAGTGAATTTACATGTGTAGTAATTAAGTTAAAGTTGTAAAATTTATATTTAACGTGGACTGCAAGAGAGAAAAAAGTGGTAATGTGTACAATAAGGTTTATTAGTTAAAATTAGTTAACTACATTAGTTAACATGAAATAACAATGAACAATACTTCTACAGCATTTACTAATCATAGTTAATGTTAAATTTAGCATTTACTAGTGCATTATTAAAATCACAAGTTGTGTTTGTTAACATAAGTTAATACACTGAACAATGAACAACTGTATTTTTAACTAACATTAACAAAGATTAATAAATAGTAATATTTTGTTCATTGTTCGTTCATGTTATTTAATACATTAATGTTAACAAATAATTATGTATTTTTAATTACATTTCTTTATAATCAGGTTCCCGATCATCCTGTCATACAAAAATATGTATTTTAATAATAATTCTGAAATTTGTTTGTAAAATCAGCAGTATGGTGTGAGGAGGTGTTTATAACAAACTGTGAATCAGGCATGTATGATGCTCTCCTCTTGTTAAGAGGCCATATGCCAATAAACCAAGTAAAATTCTAGCTAAAACTTATTTCTGTGACGTCTTCATGCTTTTGGTATTCACTTTGCCTTTTAAAGTATTTATACAAAGGCATTGTTTTAGTTTTTTGTTAGCATCTCCTAAAGTTCAAGGCATCTGCCAGGGCTTTTATCCCATTACTGCTAAAGCTCCAAGGAGGTAGTGACAGAACTCTCTAGAAACTAGTGTAAAGGGAGTTTGGCAAATGGCTTGCAGGCCTCTCTCTCCTCTCTTCTTTCCTGATTATTCATGTGCAGGTTCAGCTTCAATGCTTCAGGTTTGGTGAATGCTGAGTGCTTTGGCATGCTGTAAATATCACGCCGTGATTGTCTGGAGAAGAGAGGGGATGCTTGTGATTTGATTAACCATCAGCTTTGATTGAGTTATGTGATGATCAGTGTATGATTCCTGCGTTGCCTTTAATTCAGTCTCAGGGATTTCATACCTTGTGATAGTCACTGCTCATCAGCATTTGATCTGGGTAGAAAATCGCTGCTTTATTTTTAGGTGTCAGACGAGGCTTTTTTTGCTCACTCCTGTAGTGAGGGGCCCGTGGGAATGGGATCTGCAGGCTGAGTTTATGAAGAAATGGCAAATGTGAGCCATCCATATAATTAACATTCTGGTGGTGTTGCGTGATGTCCATTTCTACTGCGCTTGTGGCTGTCAGGAAAGCAAGAATAGGACCTTTAGGCAGACTCAGCCAGGATTGAGCATGGCTTTTAGACTTTTACACACAGATTATGTGGGTTAAAATCTGAAGTGAATGCATCAGCTAAATATTATTAAAGCTGATGTGTGTAATTTTGATGTTAAAAATTCTCCTATTCCTGTTTAATATGTAGAGACAACTCATCTATATAATATACTATATCGTATTTAATTATTTAAAATATCCTATACAGGGCAAATTCAGCACTACGGATGTGACATATAAATGCTTAGAGAATGTATGCGTTAGCAATATACCAAACCATCCGTTTATATTTTATTAAACCCTTATTGATAGAGTCTAAACATTAGAAAAATGTCAGTTAGTTCACCCAAAAATGAAAATTTTGTCATTAATTACTCACCCTCATGTCATTCCAAATCTGTAAGACCTGTTCATCTTGGGAACACAAATTAAGATATTTTTAATGACATTTAAGAGCTTTCTGACCCTGCATACACATTAAAGGAGAAGTCCACTTCCAAAACAAAGATTCACATATAATGTACTCACCTACTTGTCATTCAAGATGTTTGTCTTTCTTTCTTCAGTTGTAAAGAAATTGTTTTTTGAAGAAAGCATTTCAGGATTTTTCTCCATATAATGGATTGTTATGGTGCTCCGATTTTGAACTTCCAAAATGCAGTTTAAACGCGGCTTCAAACGATCCCAAATGTGGTTGTAAACGATCCCAGCCGAGGAAGAAGGATCTTATCTAGCGAAACGATCTGTTATTTTCATAAAAAAAAAATACTATTTAAATACTTTTTAATCTCAAATGCTCGTCTTGTCTTGCTCTGCCTGAACTCTGTGTATTCTGGTTTAAGACAGTTAGGGTATGTCGAAAAAAAACTACAATCGTATTTTCTCCCTCAACTTCAAAAATCATTTTAAAATCATCCTACATCGCATCCTACATTTTCAGAGTGAACATGTAAGAAGATCAAACACCCTTAACAAAAACGGTACAACAGCAATATAGGACAATTTTGAAGTTGAGGGAGAACATGAGATGGGAGTTTTTCGACATACCCTAACTGTCATGAACCAGGCAGAGTAAGACAAGACAAGCGTTTGGCATTAAAAAGTATTATTTTTGTTTTTATTGTATTATTTTTATGAAGATAACCGATTGTTTCGCAAGATAAGACCCTTCTTCCTCGACTGGGATCGTTTACAACCACATTTGGGATCGTTTGAAGCCGCGTTTAAACTGCATTTTGGAAGTTCAAAATCGGAGCACCATATCAGTCCGTTATATGGAGAAAAATGCTGAAAAGTTATTCTCAAAAAAAAAAAAATTTCTTAACGACTTAAGAAAGAAAGACATGAACATCTTGGATGACAAGGGGGTGAGTACATTATATGTGAATCTTTGTTTTGGAAGCGCAACTGACACGTTCCCAGGCCCAAAAACGCAGTAAGGACGTCGTTAAAATAGTCCATGAGTGGTTCAACCTTAATTTTACGAAGCTACGAGAAGACTTTTTGTGCACAATGGAAACAAAAATAACGACTTTATTCAACAGTTTTCACAAGACCATGACGTAGAGCCTAGTAGCTTATTGTTGTGTTTCTTACAGGTGAGACGGGTTTGGGAAAGTCCACACTCATGGACACCCTGTTCAACACCAAATTTGAGGGTGAACCTACACAGCACAATCAGCCTGGAGTGCAGCTCAAGTCCAACACTTACGAGCTGCAGGAGAGCAACGTTCGCCTCAAGCTCACTGTGGTCAACACTGTAGGCTTTGGAGATCAGATCAACAAAGAGGACAGGTGAGATCTGCTCGTGTCAAATGAGGTTACATAAACCGATTCTTTAGCTACTTTAAAATAAGTCCTATGATGATCCACAATGTTTGTTATAAGCTTCCACTGGTACATTTGTCATTTGATTATAGGTGCAATCTACTTGTGCTTAATAATTAATTGAAATTTGTTGTTGGTTTTAATTGTGTCGGTGTGTGTGTAATATTTTCTTAATATAAATGATAATAGTTTGTATATTATACTCAGCCTAATATGTTTAAAAACAGATAATAAATCTCAGATGAGAAACTAATATCAGTTTTATGCTATTAGTCATGATTGCAAAGAACATTTTGTGCGATCACTTTTTTTTTTTTAATTAAAAGATTCTACAGATAATTCACTACCCTCTTTTGTTTATTTTGGGACTTCAGAGTCTTGGATGTTTTTTCCATAAGAGAAGAACTTGCATTAAAAGGAATTCTGATGTTCCTGCTTTTCTTGATCTGTCATGTGACGCTTTTGTGTGCAGAGCTCATTTTAATATAAAGGTTGAATGGTGTCAGGAAACCAGATATAACCCCTCTTTCAGGTTTCTGATGCCGTAGGCTAAAAAAGTGCAGGTTGTAAAGGATTTTCATGGTGTTCAGATTTGACTGAAACCGTATGTTAAGCTGAATGGTTGTGACAAGCTTTATTTTGCCTGAGTCTTGAGTTATCCAACCATTTATAGATGGCTGCACCAGTATCTTTTCCCCTCAAAGCTAACTTTTCTGTAATTCATCTGAAGCTGTAAACTCTTTGTACATTACCCTAATCTTACTTGAAGAGATAGTTCACCCAAAAATACAAAATTTTAGTTGTCATTAATAACTCACCCTCATGTTGTTCCAAAGACCTTCGTTCATCTTCGGGAACACAAATTAAGATATTTTTGATGAAATCCGAGAGTTTCTGTCCCTGCATAGACAGCAATGCAAATAAAACGTTCAAGGCCCAGAAAGGAAGTAAGGATCGATAAAATAGTCCATGTGACATCAGTGCTTCAGAGTTAATTTTATAAAGCTATGAGAATCAGAAGATGAATGAAGGTCTTACGGGTTTGGAACGACATGAGGGTGAGTAATTAATGTCAGAATTTTCATTTTTGGATGAACTGTCCCTTTAAATGTGAGTGTTAGGTTAGTGCTTTGACCGTAAGTAATTATTCCCACTTCTTCATTGTTCAACTTGCAGTTACAAGTCTATTGTGGAGTTCATCGATGCTCAGTTTGAAGCCTACCTGCAGGAGGAACTGAAGATTAAACGCACCCTACACAGTTATCATGATACACGGATCCACGCCTGTCTGTATTTCATCGCTCCCACTGGACACTCGCTAAAGTCACTCGATCTGGTCACTATGAAGAAGTTGGACAGTAAGGTTAGTGATGCATTTTATTTTTAACGAGTTTGATCACACATACGACTGATCAGAAGGACAATATGGTCAACGTTATCTTAGTCAATACAGTATTTAATGCAGTGGACTATCAAATATACATTACTTTTTGGTTGTAATTTAGATTTTTTTTTTTTTTTGATTCTAACAAAATAATAGTTTTTTTTGGGGAATAATACAAAAAAAGGCTTGTATTCAATTAAAGTAATGTCTGCCATGTATGTGGCTTAGCGTTATTTACTGTTTCACTGTGCAGAGCAGTTGATGTTTTTAAGATGTGGGTTATTAAACATTCAGCTGATGGCTATGCCATGTTTAATGTCACTGGAGCTGTGTAGATGGAGTCAGTGAAGGTCAGCTGTGTAATACTGCATTCTCTTTCATCTCTCTCTGTGTTGCAAAGACGCCCTGAACAAAGATGCTCTCAGATCTGAAGCTGAGCCTAACAGTTGCCTCGTATGCTTGAGGAGAGATGCCTTTGTACTCACACTGTGGCTAAAGCTTTATTTAAATTATCTGTTTACCTCACAATTCATCAGTAGTAAATTACAGGAAAAAGCATAATGCTAGTGGCCAGGTTACTGAGAATAGTACTGAGATAGTGGTGTGGGTGGCAGCAGGGAGTGTTAAAATTGAGTGAGTGGGATCAGAGCACTCCATATGTGCACTTGTGTGTAATAGAGAGTCATGAGTGGAGGATGGGTGTTTGATTATCCCCCTACTAGCATGGTTAGTTTAACCCCCATCCATGAGACCCGAGATTAAAGGAATAATTCATCCAACAAATAAAATATTTATTCACCTTCATGATGTTCCAAAACCATGTCTGTCTTTGTTTTTTAAACAACAAGGCCAGTTTATATGTTATATATCTATATGTTATATATAAAGTGAAAGTAAATGAGGACAGAGACTCTCAAGTTCCAACTGAACTCTCCCTTTAAATGTTCTCTATGAATTGGTTTCAAAGTGAATATCAAATAGCTGCATATGCTTAATTCTGTTCCAGTTTAAAGCACATTCAGATTTGAGCAGGTTGAGCTTACGTAAGCTTTCACTGTGTACTATGGAGTTCATTTTAATTGCATTAGCTGCTCCTAATTAAAAATTTAAAGAGATGTCTATTTGTGCAAATACATGTGTCTGCAGCAGCCTCTGTGCATAAAGTAAATGCCGTCTTTTTCGGCACTCCGTGTGCCATTTATTCATTTTGCTCAGGCATAAAAGAAGAGAGAAGCTGAGTGTCTATATTTATCTGGACTTAGCCAGATGTTCTGAGGTTGCTTGAGTTGCTTACATCTGTATTTAGTAATTTACTGCCTGAGTGGTTGAAAGTTAGCTGTCTGAAAGGGAAATATTTGCTCGCTAGAGCTGTTTTGGGGCTTGATATGAACAGAAATCATCTGACCACTGCTGTGTTTGGTTGTCATCTTAATTAATGTGTGCAGAAATGTGTTTTTTTCTGATTACTGATTATTTCCAAATGCCTACAAAAAGTGTTTCTCCTCTTATGTACAGGTGAATATCATCCCCATCATTGCCAAATCAGATGCCATCTCAAAGAGTGAACTTGCTAAGTTCAAAATTAAAATCACAAGCGAGTTGGTGAGCAATGGCGTCCAGATCTACCAGTTTCCCACTGACGATGAGACCGTGGCAGAGATCAACTCAACCATGAATGTAAGTAACTTGTATTCGGCCAAAATCTTTTAGTTTTCAGCCAAAACAGTTTTGGATGGGTCAGAATCATTGTCCGAAAAAGTGTCGTTCATTAGGGCTTCTCCAATGACACATTTTAGTTGTTGGATAAACTATTCAATCAGTGTTTACACCATAGGAAAATATCTTCAGAAAAGACCATCAATGTCTAAAACACAGTCAGTTGGAGAAAGATAACTCTAGGGAGGATAATTTTGATAAATATGTGACCCTGGACCACAAAACCAGTCGTAAGGGTCAATTTTTGGACATTGAGATTTATACATTACCTGAAAGCTAAATAAAGCTTTCCATTGATGTATGGTTTTTTTAGGATAGGACAGTATTTGGCTGAGATACAACTATTTGAAAATTTGGAATCTGAGGGTGCAAAAAATCAAAATATCGAGAAAATTGCCTTTAAAATTGTCTCGTTTTTATTTTCTTTATTTTTTATGCCTTTTCATTATTTCATTATATCTTCATTATTTAATGTATGTTTGAAAAAATAATTTAAATTTCACAAGAAATTAAATTAGAGTAGACGCATGAAAAGTCAATGTAAATATCTTTGTGCAATTTACATTTTTATATACAGCTATAGACAATTTTTATTTGTGTTGATTTTTAAATACGTTTTATTAATTTATTTATTATTAAATAAACTTTTAAAATAAAAACAATGAAAAAAATTGCATTTCACATGCCTATTACATGCACTAAACATGATGTTCTTTTAATATGTATGGAGTAATAATTATTAATATTGCTTATATTAATATTGCAAAAAACAGGTCCTCTGAACCTAAAGTATTAAGCATTAAGTAGTAGTAAGATTTTTCTCAATATTTTGATTTCATTATTTTTTTGCACCCTCAGATTCCAGTTGTACATATAGTTGATGTACATCAATGGAAAGCTTATTTATTCAGCTTTCAGATGATGTATAAATCTCAATTTCAAAAAATTGACCCTTTTGACTTGTTTTGTGGTCCGGGGTCACTTGATACCTAAAATTGTGCAGATAGTTGAGTAAAGCTTTTGCCTCTGAGTTTCCAAGCCTAAAATCTAGTTACTTTGTGCTGTATAAGAGAACAAAATGTACTTTCAGTATTTTGGCATTATTTAATTACAGAAACCAGATTAAGAATGATGTGTTCCTCTTGAAATCCTTTTACATAGAATCGATCACAAATGCACTATGTCATGTTTTGCTTGGAGACAGCGCAGCCATGTTTTATACTTAAGCGCTTGTCCAGTTCTCATTTCACATCATAGTTCAGCATTTTAAGTGAGAAGGACTCCATATGGTGTCCAGCTTTCCTGCTTGTGTTTGCTCACAGGAAATGACACCACAATAGGAGAGGCATTCTTCTTCAGTGTACTCTCACAACAACATGTTTTTACTGTGGGATAGACACACTTTGTATAGAGCAGGCTGCATGAATGAATGTCAGCTCACCACACAGCCTGTGCCTGCGGGGTTACTGTGGAGGTCTTCCAGTACTGGTTAACCACTGAAAACAAAGATAGCTGACCTCAGGACCCTTCCCACTCATTACAAGTGGGATGTGTCCTCATATATTTTTCTCAGTGGTTTTAAAGGCCGTTTTTGTACAGTAAATGTTATCATAAGGTAATTTCTTTATGACGGTTTCGACACTGAGGCGTAGAGAGGAGGATGCAGTGTTGTTTCCTCTGTATTTACACTCACACAATATAGTGAAATGGCGAAGCTGAATTTTCAGCAGCCATTACTCCAGTCTTCAGTGTCACATGATCCAGTAGGAATCATTGTAATATGCTTATCAGTGTTGAAAACGGTTTGCAGCTTAGTGTTTTTTTTTTTTTAGAAAACTGATACATTTTTTTCAGGATTCTAAAAAAGTTTCAAAGAACAGCATTTATTTAAAATATAAATCTTTTGTAACATTTAAAATGTTCTTAGCGTCATTCTTGATTAATTTAATGCACAATTTTTTCCAAAAATATATACTCACCCCTAATTTTTTGCATTTAGATGTTGCATAATCAACTGTTACTGTAAGAACTTAAAATAGACTGGAGTATTTCTGCTAAATTATTTGTTTGTGGGATTTTTATTTTTTATTTTTGGTACTATACAGGGTCATTTGCCTTTTGCGGTGGTGGGAAGCACTGAGGAAGTGAAGATTGGGAACAAGATGGTGCGAGCACGCCAGTACCCCTGGGGAACCGTTCAGGGTAAGTGCCGGTCACGTCTTCTAGAGGAAATGACACTGAGCTCTTCCCTCTGTTTGGCCGTGGCCTCTTTGTTCAGGACATCCAAACCCATCCCGTCCCTCCCTTTCTGCCGCGTTGTGTCTGGACACTCCTTTCAACACCCCATCCTATTTCTCACTTGCGTTTTTTTTTTTTTTTACACCAGGGCAGAATGCTAATATATTAGGGCTGTCTGAACAAGAAACTGTGTTGTAATTTCCATGTGACTAATCACTGTGGAGCAACAGGAAAATGACGTCATTACAGTGCTGACAATAGCACACACAATCAGAAGTCATTATATTTATCATATGATTCTTCAGAAATCACTGTGATATGCTGCTTTGCTGCTCAAGATTTTTTTTTTAATTGTCAGTGTTAAAGAATGTTAGTACATACGTTTATTGCAGTGTCCTTATATGAAAAAGAGGATCTGCAGTACAGTGGTGTTCATCTGTGTTCATTCACTATCTGTCCTGTCAGTCTTTGTTAATGTGTTTTATGCATGCGGTGATTTGATGCGTAACATTATAGCAGCAGTGCTGTGACTGTCTTCAGGCTGTGACATCACTCTGAATCTCTCTCTCTCTATCATGAGATAGAGCCCTGGGGCAGCTCACGTGTTCTTACTTAATTTAGCCTACTGCAAGGCTGACCTGACTGAGGAAAATTTCACATGTGATGTGTGTGTTTTCATGCATCACAGCCGCTGTGTCAAGTGTTTACTTTTGATTTATTGTACACGTTTTACTTAATTAAAGATCAAAGTTACATGAATTGAAATCGTGTAGGAAGGGATGCATTTTCCAGCTGATTGGTGAGATGGTAAAAAATCAGCTGAACTTTTGCACAGACAAGCAGCACTCATGATTTCTTAGCAAATGTAAAATATCTATTTGTTTATACTGTTACAATAACAGCTGCAGGGACTGTTGATAGTGTTAACAATAGTAGATCTCAGCTGCTGGTAAGAGTTATACAAACTGACTGTTAAGAGGTCATGTCCTTGTATCAGTGGTATGAAATAGAATAATGTTAATCAGAAGTCACCAGGATCTTAAAATCATGTATTTTACACTTTAAAAAATGTCTTACGAGATTTTTATTTTTAAATTCAAATCTTAAAGTTTCTCAATCACACAATGTCTTAAACCGCTTTTATAGGGCCCTATAATTTCCACGATGCGGAAAACACACAGAATCACGCAATACAGTGATAAAACAACTGAATTTACTCTATAACACGAAATGTCATGAAATTTGCCTAATTTTGGATGAGTAAATCACACTTAAATCAAAGCACGATATGGACTAGTGTATATAAATATTAAGCTGCAGAAATACTATTTAAATATGAGTCCTGCATGTGTCTCTATGTGAATGAATGGCACAAATGCGCAATTTCGTTCACTACACACACTGAAGTGAGTGTGACGTTTGCTGTTTTCAGCCTTTGCCGCCTCAAAAAATGAATACATGAACACATAAACAATCTCTAAAACTGCTCTGAGAGTCACTTTATGAGCATTTTACTGTTCCTTTTGAGAAAAACTGTCATCATATATGCAGAAACTTAAAGGTCTTTACGGCAACCCGTCAAAATAAAAGTCTGGTTTAACTTGAAGAAACTGTGACCGAAATATATTACTTAATGTAATGATAGTACTAGTACTACCAATAAAATAATTATTTAAAAAAATTAAAGGAATATTTACCAGAACAAAATATTTACCAGAAAAATAAAAAAATAAAATACAAATAAATAAAAAATAAATAAAATAATACACAAAGAATAATGAATGCTTTTTGATTATTCAAATTTAATGAAAACATTTACAATTAAATCCAAATGAATAGAAAACATAAAATCTGGTAAAAATATAACAGAATTTAAGGGGAAAAAATGTATAAGGCCTTAATTTAATTTTTGTTACTTTTAATAAATTGCCGTTAGATTGTGTAAGTTTCAGTAAATTAGATATGCCTTTTTAATTCAATGGATAACACAGAGTCTATAAAAAATAAAATGGAAAAAACATGGAATCCTGAAAAATTAAAATGGAAAAATTTGAATTTGGAACAAAATAAAACAGATTTCATAGGGCCCTACTAGTATACACTTATAAGAATTAAACACATGCTTAAAATACACTGTTACTTAGTGTAGTATGACATGTCAACTATACGTCTGCAGCTTTTCCATAAACTACCCAGATCTTTAACTCTTAGACTAACTCCACCCTTGAAGGCAATGCAGTAATTAATGCATATGGCATGTCCAGGAGGAAGTTATTTTCTTCTTTTTTTCATGTCCCATATGACTCTGGAGGTCATTGGTGGTCATTCTCCTTTGTGTCTTGTTTTCCAGTGGAGAATGAGAATCACTGTGATTTCGTGAAGCTGAGAGAAATGCTGATCAGGGTCAACATGGAGGACCTGCGAGAGCAGACTCACACTCGCCACTATGAGCTATATCGCCGCTGCAAGCTAGAGGAGATGGGATTCAAAGACACCGACCCCGACAGCAAACCCTTCAGGTAAAGATGGTCACAATGACACAATCGAATGATCTGGGAAAAGTCCTCCACCACAACCTATGACAAAAAAATTTGTAGCCTGCATTTATAGGCATAAATAAAGGGTAAAGTTCATCTTCAAAACAAATTAAGGTACACTACACCAGTTGTGTGATTTTTGACTGGTAAAGATTTTTTAATGTTTAGTAAAGATTTTTAATATCATAATGTTTTGTAAAGAAGTCTCTTCTGCTCACCAAGCCTGCGTTTATTTGATTTAAAGTACAGCTAAACATTAAAATTTTGAAATAATTTTACTATTTAAACTAACTGTTTTTATTTGAATATATTTTAAAAGGTAATTTATTCCTTTGATTTCAAAGCTAAATTTTTAGCATCGTTACTCCAGTCACATGATCCTTCAGGAATCATTTTAATATTCTGATTTGCTGCTCAAAAAACATTTATTATTATTATTATAATTATAATTATAATGTTAAAAACAGCTGAGTAGATTTTTTTTTCTTTGAATAGAAAGTCATTATCTGAAATAGAAATCTTTTGTAACATTATAAATGTCTTTAAATTGATCAAACATGATGTTAAAGCATAATTGCGAAATAAAAGTATTCATTTCTGTAACTTCTTTCACAAATAAAATATACTGTCTCAAAGCTTTTGGATGGTATAGTGCATAATGTTACAAAAGCTTTTTATTTCAGCTGATCTTCGGATCTGTCTATTCATTAAAGAATCCTGAAAAAAAAAAACTGTTTTAATTATTGATAATAATAATAATAATAATAATAATAATAACAATGTTTCTTGAACAGCAAATCAGCATATTAAAATGATTTCTGAAAGCATGTGACACTGAAGACTGGAGTAATGATGCTGAAAATTTAGCTTTGATCACAGGAATGAATATGGAAAAAAAAAAGTTATTTTAAATGGTAAAAATATTTCACATTTTTACTGTTTTTGCTGTAATTTAGATCAGGATTGGTGAGCAGTAGACACTTTTTTAAAAAAACACAAAAAAAACTTTTAACTGGTAGTGTATTTTTAATGAAACCTAAAAGACTTGTCACTGAAAGTCCAGTTAACCAAAACCTGAAAGATTAAAGAAGATTATAAAGGCATTATAAAATGAATCCATATGAGTGGCTTAATCTCAGTGGTTTAATTCATTTTAGCTAAACTATCCCTTTAAATAAATGTTTTGTGTGTGGTTTGTTGTGTTCAGCCTCCAGGAAACATATGAGGCCAAGAGGAATGAGTTCATGGGTGAGCTGCAGAAGAAAGAGGAGGAGATGAGGCAGATGTTTGTCCAGAGAGTCAAAGAGAAGGAGGCAGAGCTGAAAGAGGCAGAAAAGGAGGTTTGATTGTTTGTTTGTTTGAAAACTGTAATTATAGCAGTTTTGTAACACATTTAGTCAAAGTGTTATCCACAGCTTTTGCAATACAGGTATGTACAGTAGTTTGATTTTTACAATCAAATGCTTCCAAACATTATTTAAAAAAAATAAGTCAGTGTTTACTTCTATAAAATGGACTATTTTACAGTAGATGTAAAGCTTTGTTTGTTCAGTAACACATACTGACTCTGCTGTTCCCGTCACAGCTTCATGAAAAGTTTGACCGTCTCAAGAAGCTTCACCAGGATGAGAAGAAGAAACTAGAGGACAAGAAGAAGGCTCTTGATGATGAGCTTAACAGCTTCAAGCAGAAGAAAACGGCCGCTGAGCTGCTGCTGGCCCAGAACCAGCAGGCAGGGAGCTCCGCCACACTCAAGAAGGATAAAGAGAGGAAAAAGTAAGTATTGACCTCTACGTGGTTCCTAACCCTCACAACCTTCCCTCCTCGAGACACCAGAAGATCACGATGCAGGAGAACATGTGTGAATGTGTGTATGTGTGTGTGCATTTCACTGACCGCTCATGTAATATTGAAAGGGGCGTTGAATTTAGATAACGAGCAAAACTATGGAGGTCAGATGGATGGAGTTGACAGTGCAGTGATATGAAAATATGTCTAGTTTGAGCATATACACTACTGTTCAACAAGATTTTTTTTAAAGAAATTAAAGCAAAGATGCATTAAATTAGATGTTAGATTAAGTTTGTTTTAAAAAAAACGCTGCTTATTTTTAAAAACAACATTTTTTACAAAAACACATTAAACAGTGCAACTTTCAACACTGAAAATGTTTGAAGTAATGGCTGCCGAAAATTCAGCTTCGCAATCACATAAATAAATTACATTTTCAATATATTTAAGGAGAAGTCCACTTCCAAAACAAAGATTCACATGTAATGTACTCGCCCCATTGTCATCCAGGATGTTCATGTCGTTCTTTCTTCAGTCATACAGAAATTGTTTTTTGAGGAAAACATTTCAGCATTTTTCTCCATATAATGGACTGATATGGTGCCCTGATTTTGAACTTTCAAAATGCAGTTTAAATGCGGCTTCAAACGATCCCAAATGGGGTTGCAAACGATCCCAGCAGAATGGTCTTATCTAGCGTAACGATCTGTTCTTTTCATAAAAATAATACAATTCATATACTTTTTAATGCCAAACGCTCGTCTTGTCTTACTCTGCCTGGACTGTTTTTTTCTGGTTCATGACAGTTAGGGTATGTCGAAAAACTCCCATCTCATGTTCTCCCTCAACTTCAAAATCGTCCTATATCGCTGTTTTACCTTTTTTTAAGGGTGTTTGATCTTCTTTGCATGTTCACTTTGCAAAGACTGGGTCGGTACTTCTGCAGCGATGTAGGATGATTTTGAAATGTTTTTTGAAGATGAGGGAGAAAATACGATTGGAGTTTTTCGACATACCCTAACTGTCTTACGCCAGAATACACAGAGTTCAATGAGAGCAAGGCAAGACGAGTGTTTGAGAATAAAAAAAAAACAATTTCTTTACATGAACATCTTGGATGACAGTGGGGTGAGTACATTATATGTGAATCTTTGTTTTGGAAGTGGACTTCTCTTTTAAAATAGAAAAGCTACTTTAAATAGTAAAAATATTTTTCACAATATTTTTACTGTATTTTAATTCAATGCATCCTTGGTAAGCACAAGAGACATCTTTCAACATTTTACCGACCTCCAAACTTTGGAACAGTAGTGAAGATACTCATTCTTGTGCATTTATAATATAAAACATTAAGCACATTTTGGCATTGTTCAGCAATATTTCAGTTGGTATGAAAACATGTGGTAGATGTCTTGTATTTATTGAACATGTTAGACAATTCTAAATAATTGTAATTACACATGCTATTTAATTCTAATTTTCATGGTATTAAATGATTACATTATTAAGGGCATGGTTCAACCAAAAATGAAAATGGTCATTGTTTACTCACCCTCAAGTTGTTCTAAACCCGTATAGGCTTCTTTTTCTGTTGAGCACAAAAGAAGATATTTTAAAGAATATTAGTAACCAAACAGTTGCTGGGCTCCATTGACTTTCATAGCTATGCGGGTCAACAGAATTTTTTTGGTTTTGAACATTCTTTAAAATATCTTCTTTTGTGTTAAGAAGAACAAAGAAATTCATGTAGGTTTAGAACAACTTGAGGGTGAAGTGAATGCTGAGAGAATTTTCATTTTTGGGTGAACTATCCCTTTAATAGTAATATATTGCATTTGCTTATTGCATTGCGATCACGCACATTCGATCTGAAAAGGGTACTAGTAATCAGAGCTCAAATAAATTGCTTCAATACTGCTGGTAATCACTCATGGTTGTGTATTCAAGCTGATTTGCTGCATTCACCTGAGTATTATATGGGAAGAAGACACTTGCACTGACAAGGTTTACTTTTTTGTTGATTTTTCATATCAGTCTCTTCCGTTTTTAACCGTTTCCCCACTTAAGCTTTTTGTATGTCCTCACAAGGCAGCACTCTTCACAGCAATGAGATACTGAGGAAACACTGTTAAATGTTGGTGTCACACTTTTTATTTTTGCAGTACGCAATGTGCAAGATTGTTTAAATCCAAAATTTGAGGTCAAACTTACAGCACATGTGGCATTCTATAGAATTGGTCCAAAGTTGGAAATGTCTTTTTCAAAAAAAAAATATGTATGCAAATTATATAATATCCAATGTACACATTTCTAGTAATTGTGCAGTTAATTCTCATATTGTATTTTCAGAAAGTTTTGGAATATTTGTCCTCTCCCCAAATTTGTCACTATCGAAACGCAGTAATAATGATTTAATTTAAGATTTTGCTTACATCTACATTATACATTTTTTGTTTTTGCTATTTTATTAAGATTTTTTCAGCTGTAAATCAATAACAGTTACATTTTTAACAATATTTCAAGTGTAATTTATGAGATTTGTTGCATTTTTAATCAATTTTTGCCTTTTGCCAACACAAAGTTGAGCATACTGATTTCAAAGTTAAGGATTCATTAGTCTGAATATACGTTGAACCAAAAAATAATTTAGTATACTTTTATTTTTGACAAAAAAAACCCAAAAACATATTTTGGTAGTGACTGCACATTTTTGGTATAGAATTTTAACTTGCAAACTAAAACCGTACCAAAACATACTAAAATACAAAAAAATGTCGTAACTGTACTAAAATTGTTTATTTCCCCCAAATATGAGGGAAATGTGTTCCCTTTTGTCACTACCGAAACAATGATGACATGTTTTTGTCGTGACTGTTTTGATAGTGACAATTTTATGGGATAACACTCAAAAAACAAAGATGTCACTACTGAAACTCCACCAAATGTTTCGCTAGTGACTGTTTCGGTGGTGACAATTTTAGACACTTTATATATATATACACACACACATATATATATATATATATATATATATATATATATATATATATATATATATATATATATATATTAGAGAAATGGTACAGTTTTCCTCAGTGCTCTTTCAGGGCATGTAGATTATTCATTGTTTGATGTTGCATGTAAGGTGTCTTGTCTAGTTTGTGCACGTGTCATGTACGTCTCATCCATGCTGTTTTCCAGTTAACTCCTCACCTGTTCCCAGTCCTGCATGAGACACCTTATGCTGGTAAGGCTTTCAAAGTATCTCTTAAGGCACTAACCCTCGCTCAAACGAGGGAGCTAAATTACAAAAACACATATAATGATGATGGTCAGTTAGCCTGATCCTGTAATTGCAGTGTTAAAGCACTGCAGTAGTAATTACTGCTTTTCCTATTCATGCTTAAAAGTGCTGGTAATGTGAAGAATGTCTGTGTGGCAGCAGCAGGAGATATTATGTCACCAGCGCCAGGCGAGAGTTTATTGCTCTCCCTGTGTGATGTGCAGCCATCTGCCATCTGAATCCATAACAATCTGCTGTTGTTTGCACTCCACTGCTCTTGCACGATCTCGCACAAAAGAGCCTTTAATGGCTCGGCTCCTACAGCTGGGTCACACTAGTCCACCACTTGGCCTTAAAATAATGCTGTTGTTGAGTGAGCTATCCCCTGCCACGGACCTTTCAGTAATTGTTAAAGAATATCCGGTTTATGCAAGTAACACAACAGAAGACACCATGTAATGAATTTTATCTGGTACAAAGAGAACAATTCTAAGCCTTACCACATACACCCCCTGCAACCGCTTTGAAGTGTTTTAACACATGCACGACTAACATTTTGGATCATTTTTTTAATTAATGTGTGAATACAACAGTGTGTAACCTGTAGGGAACAATAATCTTCCTTCTCTCTCATTTCCAGTTCAGGATTCCTGTAGAAAGTGCTCCCCCTGCCCGCTGTGAATGAGCTCTTCCCCCCTCAGTGTTCCTGAGCCATGCTGTTCCCGTTCCCTCCCCCCTCTATCCCTCTCCCTAGTTTCATGCATAACACAGCTGAGGAGGGATGTTAACTGTGAATGGAATCCTTCTTTAATTGTTTAACTTCTTTTTTTACAAATTTTACATGCGATTGTTTCTTTTTCTTTGTTTTACATGCTGTGTTATGATGTCATGGTGATATTGCTTTGTTTTGCATGACGTGTTTGATTCAACTTTAACATGAGTGGCTACTGTCGTGGGTATGCAGTAGTTAAGTGCACAAGTTAAAATGGGACAAATTCTATTAGCAGTACCATAATTATCATTAGTAGTATTATAATATGAAGACGTATGAGCTGCTTTCAGTTCAGTCATGCAGATTTATGAGATTTTCCAGTGAAGTTAGGAACATGAGTAGTAATGATGTTTTGTCTCATTTTAGCTCATGCGTGTTATACAGATACTGCCATACCTCATTTTTTATAAACGTGTCATTGCTATGCTTGTATTAGTTTAGAACAATTTTGGCACATCTCATCTAAATGTAAGCACCTTTTATAGCTCTTTATTTTTGTGATATTTTATTTTTCACAGAATTAATAAAAAAAATCACTTTCTAATAAATAAATATCAATTGCAAAGGGACCAATTTTGTATCAGTAATAAACGGCATTCTTTCATAAACCCTTTAAACTCTGGGAAGTCATTGTGTATGAATATCAGACCGGTAATTCTACATTTTATTTGCATTATTCATAAAACTGCGACTAAATGTTTGTCAAAAGTTTTTGAACAGTAAGATTTTAAGTTTTTTTTTTTAAAGAAGCCTGCATTTATTTGATACAAAGTACAGCAAAACCATAACATTTTTAAAATTGTTTTACTGTTTAAAATAACTGTTTTCAAGTTGAAAATATTTTAAATTGTAATTTTTTTTTCTGTGATCAAAGCAGAATTTTCAGCATCATTACTCCGGTCTTTAGAAATCATTCTAATATGCTGATTTGCTGTTCAAGAAACTGATATCCAAAGATCAGCATTTATCTGAAATAAAAAGCTTTTTGTAACATTATGCACTATACCATTTAAAATCTTGGAGTCAGTATAAGGTTTTTTGGGAAAGAAATTATAGAAATTAATACTTTTATTTAGCAATGATTGTCGCTTTAAATTGTTCAAAAGTGATGATAAAGATATTTATAATGTTACAAAATTTCAAATTGCTGTTTCTTCAGAACTTTCTATTTATCAAAGAACCCTGAAAAGATTCTACTCAGCTGTTTTAAACAATAATAATGATGCATGTTTTTTTAGCAACAAATCAGAATATTAGAATTATTTCTGAAGGATCATGTGACTGGAGTAATGGTGCTTAAATTTCAGCTTTGAAATCACAGAAATAAATAACATTTTAAAACATTCAAATAGATGAGTTATTTGAAATGGTAAAAAAAAAAATCTAATTTTACTGTTTTTGCTGTGCTTCGTATCAAATAAATGCAGGCTTGTTGAGAAGAAACATTAAAAATCTTACAGTTCAAAAACTTTTGATTGGTAGTGTACTTGGGGTGACGCAGCAAGTGTTTGATTTCCTTTTTTTGTATTGACAAATCTTGATTCCTCAATTTATGCTTTGATTATTTGCTTTAGGGTGGAGCCGGATGTTCACCTTACATTCAATTTACTACATCTTTATGCTTAATTGAGCATATATAATAAGAATTTACTCTTTTGCTTAAAGGTTTGACCTAAATTCTCAAGTGAAGTGTTTGACCATCGCCACAAGTCAAATTAACTGAATGCCATTACAAGATCCTTATATGACCAAATAGTAAGGGGAGATTTAGTCTGAGTGTCATTCTGCAATGACTCAAAAAAAAACTGTGAGTCTCTTAACAAGTTTAAATATTTATAATAACTATTTTCAAACCTATGATTAGACACCAGGCTGTTTGAGGAAATAGAAGTGATTCTGTTGGGTCTGTGCTGGATGACTGATTTGTATGATATCTGGATGCTGGTCTTTCAACAGGTGGTATTGATGTGACATTGATATTCATCACCTATTAACGCTCTTGCTCCCTTCAGTGTCCCTGCTCACTGCCGTGTGTGTATTTACTTTCCTTTGCAGTAATCCCTGGCTCTGCACTGAGTAGTATGGCTTTGATAAGGGACGAGGCCCAGACTCTTTGGTTAACCGGTACCCCAAGGCTAAGGGGAGGCAGTGTGGACCAAGCCCTCTGCGTTTTCTCATAAATCACCTCATGTATTTTGATTTTTGGCCTATTTCTGCAGCTTTTACTAACAGTCTGTTTTTTTGTGTTACCAAAACCTTTGCTTAAGGCTGTGCTTATCTTTTGTGATGCTTTGTGTGACTAATATGCTTAAAAGAGTTGACTCAAAAATTAATTTGTTGAAAATTTTCTCTCCCTCAGGCCTTCCAATGAGTTTGTTCCTTCATCAGAACAGATTTGGAATAATTTAGCACTACATCAATTGCACACCAATGGATTCTCTGTAGTGAATAGGTGCCGTCAGAATGAGAGTCCAAACACCCATTCACTTAAGAGGATCCATTTGTGAGCAAGTGTTGTAATGCTAGAAACAAACCCATCTACATGAGGGAGAGAACTGTTTTTTGGGGGATGCATTATTATAATCACTGTCCCAGTTAAAGGGTTAGTTCACCCGAAAAAGAAAATTGTCATTAATTGCTCACCCTCATGTTGTTCCAAACCCATAAGACCTTCGTTCATCTTCGGAACACAATTTAAGATATTTTTGATGAAATCCGAGAGGTCTCTGACCCCAGCAAGGGTCCTACCACGTTCAAGGCCCAGAAAAGTACCGAAATGATCGACAAAGTAGTCCATATGACATCAGTGGTTCAACTGTAATTTTACCATAGACTGTAAAAAATATAGACATAGTGTCCGTGACATCACCCGTAGGTTTCTGAAGAGCATTTTTGAAGCTCTTAGTGGGCGGGAGTCGGCCGTCGCCATCTTGGAATCGCGTCAC
>JAHKKF010530072.1:0-16802 GCA_019740295.1 Labeo calbasu | reverse complement strand
TTACTACAAGGGGGACTTTAAAAAGTATACAATTTTTTTATTTTCTGAAAAACATGACCGATCATTTTGCTAGATAAGACCCTTATTCCTCAGCTGGGATCATTTAGAGCCTTTGAAGCCACATTTAAACTACATTTTGGAAGTTCAAACTCAGGGCACCAATGAAGTCCATTATATAGAGAAAAATCCTGAAATGCTTTCCTCAAAAACCATAATTTCTTCTCGACTGAAGACAGAAAGACATGAACATCTTGGATGACAAGGAAGTGAGTACATTATATGTGAATTGTTGTTCTGGAACTGGACATCTCCTTTAATATACATTATAAAACTATTTTTATACATTGTACTACTGGGGCAAAACTGTTATAATACAACCTATGGGAATCTGTAACCATGCCATAAATCCTAATTTTATGATGGATTTTTACAGGTGAAGATGAAAGACATGTGGATTGTCCAGCTTCTGTATTAAAACAGACTAGCTTTGTTGTTATTTACAAAACGTCTGAATTAAATTAGTGACTGGCGTCAGCACCAAATAAACTGATTGACAAAACTCACTTTTCTCATTTAAACTGTACATCCAAGCAGAGGCATAGATTAGCACAAGACAGTATATGCGACCCTGGACCACAAAACCACCTATACTGAACCTATATTAAGTAAAGATCATGGTCCATGAAGATATTTTGTACATTTCCTACCATAAATATAGCAAAACTTAATTTTTGATTAGTAATATGCATTGCTAAGAACTTCATTTGGACAACTTTAAAGGTGATTTTCTCAATATTTTGATTTTCAAATAGTTGTATCTAATATTGTCCTATCCTAACAAACCATACATTAATGGAAAGCTTTATCCAGCTTTCAGATGATGTATAAATCTCACTTTTCAATCTTCACTTTTGATTTTGTGGTCCAGGGTCACATATTACAATCAGAGAACCGTCTTGAATGTCCTAATATAGCAGAAACAAAAGGGGTTTCCATTAGAAAAGAGTAAACTTAAAGATAATTGACAAAATCATCCATCTGCCATAATCTGACTCTCTGAAAACAAGTGCTTTTAGACAAATACCAAGATTAATTTGATAGATAAAATAAACTGTTATACAAAACAAAACTGTTTTCAGACAAAAAAAGTACATTTTTCAGATAAAACAACTGTTTTCAGAAATATGACAATTTGAGATTATAATAAAGCATCTTATCTAGTTTCAATAGCTAGATTTTTTAAGTCAGGTCCAGTTATTCAGTACAACCTCCAGCTTTAGCATGTTTGGAAAGGTCAACAGAGGTTTTGTAACGTGCTGTGAAAAGCCAAACAAGGAATCTGGATCTACATGCAGATAAAAATCCATTTAATACATCTAAACGTGAAACAATCCAGGACACAGACAGAGAAACCTGGGAAACAGCACGCAGCCAACGAACACAAACAATAATTGATCAAGGACTTTGGTGAACAGGTCTAAATACATGACTAATCAAAGGAAAACAAGAAACACCTAAACACGATTAGGAGGAGTAAATAGAAAAACCATGAACAAAACTACAAAAAGACCTGACATCATAAACAATACAGAGAACAAGATTCAAAACAAGAAATGTGATGCAAACACAAGAAAACCTGACAGGTTTGATGTATTAGTACTCATGTGTTGTGGACAGGAAATGGTCGAGTCGTTCATCTTAGACGGTGAGGAGGAGCCTCAGGGAGCGCTGGGCTTTAGAGCCCTCTAATGACACCAGATAACCAGAAACCAGAGCCAGAAAAAAAAAAGGACCTCATTAGTGCAGACTATCAAAAGGACCTTTGAAAACTCAACTAGATATTGGTTTTGAGAAAAGTTTTGAATCCTGTATTAACCAGTCTTTAAAACTAACCAAAAATACTAGCCTGTGGAACATGTACATCATGCACCTCATCAATCTGCTAAATCACCCGGTGCATGTGCTTACTGTGCATTGTTCTTCTTTCTCTGAATTTATGGTTTGTTTTCTGTGGTTTCGTGTAAACCGCTGTGGATTTCATACACTTGGCCTGTAATTAGATAATCAACTTCAAGTGAGAAGAAATCAGGCCAAATAAGTGAATTTCCAAATGCTGTACTGGTGCTCTGCCTGAAAACAGTTGTGTTGTAAAAAACTGTGGCTAAAGGCCAGTTCACACTAAACTCGTACAGTATTCAGCAGCAACAAGAGCAACTCTGAACAGAAACAATTCTATGGAGCAGCTAATAACAGTCCAGTGATAAAAAGCTGATTTAGCTTTGATTTGCATGTCTGAAACCATTGCATATATAAATTAATTGAAGACACTCCATATTTCCATATTTCCAAATTTCACATTTCACAAAATAAATCTAAATGTTTAAGGAAACACAATCACTGAACTCTAGAAGCCTGTAAAAATGCAATTATATCAGCAGAGCAGCTAAAATGTGCATTATATCATTGCACAGGTGTAAAATTGCTTTTAGTTATGAAATATATTTGTGTAAAACTGTAAAAAAATGACTGTGAATATAACAGTAAAAAAAAAAAAAAAAAAAAAAAAACTGTACAAAAGCTACAGTAAAAACCTGTTAAATGGTAAGTTCCCCTACTATATACAGTAAAAAACTGTATTGGACATTGCATGTAATTTTACGGTAGTATACCATTTTTGGCAGTGAAAAAGTCAAATTTACAGTTGATAACCATAAATTGACATTTCCAGAATTCCCTGCATTACATTTTTTTAATTTGATGGTGTTTTTTTTTTTTTTTAAATATAGTTTCTTTTTAGTTTTTTTCTTAGCAGTTTTGTACATTAGGTAGGGCCCTATGAAATCCATTTTAGTTTTTCTCAATTCCTTTTTAATGGTAAGTTCAATTTTATTAATCAAAGAGCATGTCGAATTGATTAAAATCATGAAACGCATACAGTTTCACATCAATTTAATAAAGGTTTAACAAAAATGATGTTTAGGGCTCCATGAAATGTTTTATTTTTTCTCACCATGTTTTATCAAATTCTGTGTTTTAACATGTCTAATTATTTGAATGCATACTTAATTTAAAAAAAAAACAGACTTATGAAAGTTTTTTTTTTTACCCTTAGAAATTCTGTGTTGTGTATTTAAAATATTCTGGTTATCGAATGACAGCATAAAACATTAATTTCATTTATCTTTTAATTATTGAAAATTAAGCTAACTTTTTTTTGGCAAACAAAGGGGAATTTACTATTAAAATTTAAACATGGCAGAAATGTTGTGTGATTATACCCTAAAAAAAATGTTTGTTTCATTTTAGTATTAGTAGTAATAGTAATAGTAGTAATATATTTCTGGCACAATGTCTTTAAGTTAAAACGGTCTTTTATTTTGACGGGTTGCTGTGTCTACCTTTACATTTCTGTGTGTATATGATACAATGCTAGTTTTCCTAAAATGGAACGGTCAAATGCTGAAATCACTGCGAGTGTCACGCGCGTTTCAGTGTGTGCAGTAAACAAAACCGCTCCTCTGCTCCATTCATTAAAACAGTGACACGCAGAACATGCAGGATTCACATTTAAATGCTTTTTTTGCGGCGTAATATTTACAGATACTAGTCCATATTGCGGTTTGATTTAAGTGTAATGACCTACTTTTGATTAATTCATTCAAACTTTGACAAATTCCGTGACATTACTCAGTAAAGTCAATTTTTATGACTGGATTCCACGATTCTGTCCGTGTTTTCTGCATCGTAGAATCATTGGGCTCTATATATGCTAAAAACTATATATCACTTCAAATGATCAGTTTTATATTTTACCAATGTGGCTGCCTTGTTTAAACTACACAGTGCTTCGTGGGGTGACTAGCATATTTCCTCAAGTACCTCCATCTCTGTTTCCCCCCCCATTTCAAACACTTTTTTTTTTTTTAATCAAATGCTGCAATGTTTTGATTCAGCAAATAATTCCAGACCTCCACGAACTTTTATGTACTTCGTGAAGTTTCCTCCACGTCATAACTTCGGTTCTCATATTTTAGGGTTATTCCAGTGGTTATGAGCCAACAGCTTATTGGTTAATAGTTATAAATCATTGCTAAACAACCATTAATATTCTGGTTTGAGAAATGGCCAAAGCAGCTCTCAGGGGCACTGGGATTTAAATAGTTTGGTCTTGTACTTCTTCTTGGCACTTGGACACAAGTATCATTTTTCGTCTAGAAAACAAATGAAGAGATGATGAAGACCAGAACAAATGCTCTATTTACATTGCAAAAAATAAATGATCTGATATGAAGTTTATCCTCATGTCGTAAATAATAGTCCTCAGAAGGTACAAGAGTAAAACCATCTGCAAACAGAACTGAAGCAGTCAAACATTCAGGAATACCCAGACTGATTCAATATGATGCCTTGGACAACACTCAAAAAATGATTTTACATGTTGTTCAATTAACTTAATTTAAAATGAGCTAAAATGAGCTAAAGCACATTCTTGGACATTGTGTCAAAACTAGGGTTGCAAAAAAGTGGAAAATTTTCAGTAAATTTCAGAAACATTCCAGAAATTTAGAAACATTTAAAATATTCCAGGAATTTTTGAAAAGTTTACAGAAATTTACAGGAAATTTTCCACCCCTTTGCAACCCTAGTCAAAACGTAATCTTATTGTTTTTAAAATAGTAAAAATTGTAAATAAAAGGACTTTGCACACTGTGTCCGAAATTATCGTCCGAATTATCGTTGCATGTTAAAAAATAAATACGACCTCACATCGTGTCAATCACATTTACACGCGGTCTCTGAAACTTTCAGCCATTATAAAAAAGAAAGAAAATAGGATCAGGTTAAATTTTCTGCATTTTCGCATTCATAGCAAGTATTTTGATGACAAATATGAATATAGTTTTTGTTGACATGACTAATTGGACATCAGATTTCCCAGCATGCTTTGCATGGGACTGCAAATGTTACAATTGTTTTTTTTTTAATAAAGAGAAGGATTTGTTAGTTTTGTTAGTCCAACAAAACATTACTTGCTTAAATCAACGTGTTCTAGTCTTGAAATCTAGTGGTACAAACCGTATTTAATTATGCCATTATATATCTTTAATTTTCTTTAATCAGAGAGTCTAACCACAAAGTTTACTATCACTTATCTATCAAATCCCAAAGATTGAAGTAAATTAAATTCATGATATGATGTAATTCATATTAAGGGACTAAAAATAAGCTAGGCTTTTTTTGTATGTAATTGCAGCAATTATTAGATTATGCTACCGATTTTCGTGTGTGTGAAAAGCCAGACAGAAGCCACAAATCTTTGTCTGCAATCTCATTCAACACTTTTACAAATGATAACGGCAAACCAAGTACCCACAACACCGCCACACAAATGGGGAAGTGCAAACTCTCAAAAGGTACGACTTAACAGTTAAAAGAGCCAGTCATGTTTTTGATGAAGGAAGCACAATGCTCAATGTGCTGTTTGTTCATCAAGCCAGAAAAGATACAATACTACAAACACACATACAAAGTACTGTTCTGTAAAGCGTTACTATAACAGTATGCTATAATAAAAAAAAAGAAAAAAAAAAATCTTTTTCTCTGTCTCTCAAGCATCGGTGCCATGTGCTCAGCAGATGTGGGAAAACAAGGGCTTTCCTTTCGTAACTCAAACATGTTCTGTATAGTGGCTTGACAATATCCGGCGTACAACCTCAGCGCTCATTAATAAAACTCTGACCCCACTTCACAAAGCCAGGAAGCTCTTCACACAACTCCAGAAATCTGTTTCCCTTCATGTCAGATTTAAATCAATGATAATGATTTGTCCCAAATAACAGCACTAGTCTCCATCAGAGTTCATATATTTCATGATAGACAGACTAAACTTAATGTTCACTTTTAAATTCAACCCAACGTGCCAGAAAAACTCGACTGTGGCGACATTAATATTAATGTCATAATATTAATTATGCTTCTTGCATGATCTGCAACGCTTTCAAAGTGAAATGCCCTGTGAGTGTGTTCAGTTTTATCCAAAACAGATTAACACGAATCTGGCAAGGATTTATGTTGTTGGCTGTTGTATGTATTGCGTCAGTTTGGAAATAAAAAATCTGGTGAGTGATGCTAAAAAGGTTAGTGCTTTTGAAAATAACATGGCACAAAATGTATGCTAAACACCCAATAGTGTTAACAAGAGCAAACATGAGATAAAAACACATTTGCTGATAACCGTGTTGTTTTAGCTTGCTTGCAAGTTTCTGAGCTCTTTTAAAGGGGTCATCAGATGCCCATTTTCCACAAGCTGATATGATTCTTTCTTAATGTCTTAAAGAAAAGTCTGTAAAACACTTTGGTTAAAAATTCTCAATGGTTGTGTAAAACAACACCCTTTTTACCTTGTCAAAATCAGCTCTGCAAAAATCATCTCATTCTGACGGGATTGCTCCTTTAAATGCAATGAGCTCTGCGCGCCCCGCCCCTCTATTCTCTCTGTGGAGAGATGAGCCTGTTTACTTTAGCCGCGTTTAGCCGCTAAACTTGCTAACTAGCACATTATTAGGAAAGGCGATCGCAAATATTCATAAAAAACCCTTATACTCACTTCTGCTGTAGGTGAAGCTGGATCATGAATGATTTGCGCGGACACAGACGGATATATGTAGATCGGGAGCCGCATTCCCTTCACAAACAAACATAATCCACTGCATCTTCAGCGGCTCAGATGTCGGGAGTAAATGACGACCACCATGTTCATTATTACATCCAGCAACACAACACCTCAATCGCTCAATCTAAGATATTCTTGTCTAATTTATTTAATTTTATTTAATGTGCTTTTTATTGCAAGAGCAATGCTGCACCGGGTATGCTACCGAGCAAGTTTACTATACCACAAAGCCATACATATGGAGCTGGTTTGTGTGTTCAAACATTAAAATTAGGGCTGTCAGTCAATTACAATTTTTAATCAAAATAATTACATGAGGTTTCCATTAATTTAATTAATCGCAAAATAAATTAGACCGTGAAAACACCCACAAAAGATTATTTAAAGTTTTTTTTTGTTAAATGAGAAAGTATCAAGTAGACATTACATATTGTAGCTTTAGAAAGAAATATTCGATTCAACAGAGAATTTATTAGACAAACATTTAGGCTCCAATGGCCTAACGCAAACTATGGAACATAATAATTTGAGAAACATCTCCAGGGCTCAACGCTAAGGATTTTTTCTACTGGTCCGGTTGGGCCAGTGGTTGATATTTTTACTTGCCCGGTCAAAATTTTCACTGGCCCTGCCACAAAAAAATAAAATAGTTGCTGTTATTATTGTTTTGGACCCATGTTATCTTTTATTTTAACAAATAAGCTTAAATGACATCAAAATTTTACATACCAGTTAAATTGTACAATTCGATTTCAATTTCGATTTCACAGCAAAACCTACTAGCCTAATATACAGTTCAAACATTATTTGATTATATCATTATTATTTTATTACAAATGAAATTATTTTTTAGGAGAAAAGAGCAGACGGACAGAATGAACGCAAATTCGGTATCTGTCAGCAGGTGGCGCTTATGGAATAATGATACAGCGTTTCCTTGGTTACCGCTGTAAACAAAGCAAAGCCGTGATTATGAACGCAACTTTAAATGCATTATACAGAGGCAAATAAAAAGAAAACATTAAATGTAAACATTTCTTAAAACAGTTCATCTCAGAGATACATTCATGTAAACACTGTTTCAATATTTAGCATAATATTTACAATATTTTGCGCTTTGTGAACCGTGATCTTGCTCAGCCTGCTACAGTATTTTTTCCTCTTTGCGTTCATCTTCAGCGTCTCTGGCCTCTGTTAACGGATGTTTAAAGAGTTCGTAATATTTCCACACACATTACATTTTGAAAAATGACTGCATGCGGTTCGTGTGCATGCCCGGAACCCAGATCTGTTCAAATATGTCCGGACGATCGGTGCTTCTGTACTCCACTGTATAAATGAAATATAGCATAATCATTGTTAAAGCTACAAAGTTACTCGTCAAAACGGGTATTTTTACATACTTTGAAGGCTATCCGTCCGTCAGTGACGTGTCTTTCTGTGATCGCTTGAAATGTTAAATGAACAAGGCCTACAAACGCGTGCAAATGATAAACTTTCGTGACGACGCATCAGTGACCCGATTGGGCCAGTGACAGATTCGTTAACTGTCCCGAGCGTCTTTCACGCTGGCCCCCGGCCATCGGGCACTCCTTATTGTCGAGCCCTGATCTCAGTATTTTTTATTCATATAATGAAAGTCACTGATAACCAAAAGAGCTTTGTTACCAACAGTCTTTAAAATACCTTCTTTCATGTTTCACAAAAGAAAGGTTTGAAATGACATGAGGGTGAGTAAATGACAGAATTTAACTTTTTTTTGGTGAACTATCCCTTTAATGTTTTTATTTTTCTTCTTATTATTATTTTTATTTATTTTTTCTAAAGAAATGATACTCAAGAAACAAAATCTGCCAGCAGGTGACGGTAAATGTCTTTATGAGTCATTCATTTACTCATTCGATTCGTTCAAACGGCTGATTCATTCAAGAATTAAGTAAATGGCTCTCTTTATGAATGGGCTGTTGAATCATTGATTCACATGATTCGTTCAAACCGCAGATTCATTCAGAAACTAAACACTGTGTTGCTCTGAAACACACAACAATTCTGCTATGGCTTCAAAGGTAATATGTTCTCTGCAAAATTGAGCAAAAACACATAATATTGTGTTTAAAATATAACGATATCAACTTCTTATTTAAGCTCGTGATAAATCGGGACAAAAACTGCACTCGTGTCATATTGCTCCTGCTGCCCATGTGATATATGTGATATATATATAAATTTGAGACAAAACACATACGGGGGCATTTTTTTGCACCAATATTTTGAATTTTAGGGCATAACTGCATTTATGGAGTTGTTGCCCTGCATCATATTTGTCAACAGTCAACTGTATGAAATATAAGATGATGTACAGGTCTGGGCCAGCACGTCAACTGCATTAAAATATTTTAATTGCATTATTTTTTCAAAACTAACTAATTACGCATTAAACTCTAATTAAATAGCTCTAAATAGAAAGGGGGTTAATTTACATATCCAACACTATGGTAAAGTGTTTTGAGGTCATACCATAAGAAAATAAATCTATATTTATGGAGAATCTAGCTCTGAAATCAATTTCACGAGTTGCTTTAATGCCACTTTAATGACACTAGAAGCATGTCAAGTACAAGGTTGACAGGTTTTCTCTAAAAATCTCACTAACCTTTTAGGGCAAATACCACCTTCAATTGAATTAGAATAAACTTTAAGGGTAAACAAAATTGCATCTTGACTTGTCGGTGGCTTTAGCTTTTGGCCGGGAATAAAAGTGTAGTGAGCGCTTGTAGACGTACGAGCATGGACACACCAGCAGGGCACTCCACATACCACAGGGAGGTTTAGAGGAACCCAAAACAAACAGCCTCTTATGAAGAGACGCAAGGCTCACAGACAGAGCAGCTCTTTTTCCTGACCTTTCACATACCGTGTCTGGGTGAGAGAGTTTCTTCTCTTTAATGCTACGGATTAGTAGCATGTACACAAAGTCAAGACGAAACGAAAATGACGCTGCATCGCACTATGAAAAATACAGGCGAGCAGTATAAAACGCTGTGTTATACAGGTTCCCAACCCCCAGCGTGCTCTTCAGCTCTTTTCATATCCCTCTCTCGCTCATATCCTTTTAATGGCCCCCAGACGAAGATCAGATAAGTCCAATTTCCTTTGATTTTATCCCGACTCCATCGGAACTCCACAGACCACACTTCTGACCGAAAGTTACTGAATTACGAATGAAAAACAAAAATCAGGACCGGCTCAGGGGAAGCATTTACGGTTTAGAAGCCACCAGAGGAAGTCTTTACTGTCTGTGAACAACCGCAATTAAACTTAAAAGAGCCCAAACCAGCAAACAACAGGTCTACAACATTCATTCATTCTCCATCATTCAAACTGTGTACAGATCCTCATGTACGCTTTAATCAATTCTGCATTAAACTCTGTTCTAAAACATGACACTTTCAAATTTCATAAATCTTTTGGTTTGCGCCCAAGTTCCACATAACCCTTAAATATAAGTGATATAACTTGCAAATATTGTTTTTTTTTAAATTCCCAGCTAAAAACAATAATATTGGGGCATTTACTACTGTACCAGTCTGTTGTGCTAACAAAGTTAATATTGTGAATATTATTACAATCTAAAAAAATGTTTTATTTGAATATATTATGTAAATGTAATCGATTGTAATTAATTGCTGTGATCAAAGCTGAATTTCAGCATCCTGACTCCAGTCTTCAGTGTCACATGATCCTTCAGAAATCATTTTAATATGCTGATTTGCTGCTCAAGAAACATTTTTTGGTAAAATGTTGGTATTGTGAGACTGACGGCATGAAGTGAGATTCACAAATTTGCTAAAAGTGCTCCAGTTCACAGTGGATTCAATGCACAAATTATGTTGTTCAAATCCATGCATGCAAATTGTGGTTAGATGGTTTTTGGGATAACAAGCGTTTTAAATTTACATATGGAAATTTATGCAAAATTTGGGCACTTTTTTGCATTTTTTTTCTAAACTGTAATCATACAAATACGTGACCCTGGATCACAAAACCAGTCATAAGGGTCATTTTTTTTTTTTTCTGAATAAGCAAGCTTTCCATTGGTGTATGGTTTGTTAGAATGTGACAATATTTTGCCAAAATATAACTATTTGAAAAAATCTGGAATTTGAGGGTGCAAAAAAAAAAAAAAAAAAAAAATCAAAATATTAAGAAAATCACCTTTAAAATGCCATCCAAATTAAGTTCCTAGAAATGCATATTACTAATCAAAAATTAAGTTTTGATACATTTATGGTAGTAAAATAACAAAATATCCTTATGGAACATAATCTTTACTTATAGGAGAAGTCCAATTCCAGTACAAAAATTTACAGATAATATACTCACTCCCTCATCATCCAAGATGTTCATGTCTTTCTTTCTTCAGTCGTAAAGAAATTGTGTTTGAGGAAAACGTTTGATGGAGAACATGAGATGGGAGTTTTTCGACATACCCTAGCTGTCATGAAAAAGTATATAAACTGTATTATTTTTCGGAAAATAACCGATCGTTTTCTTCCTTGGCTGGGATCATTTACAATCGCATCATTTTAAGCCACATTTAAACTGCATTTTGGAAGTTCAAACTCGGGGCACCATATCAGTCCATTTCCTCAGAAAACTATTTCTTTACAACGGAAAAAAAATAAAGACATGAGCATCTTGGATGACAAGGGGTGAGTAAATTATATGCAAATCTTTGTTTTGGAAGTGGACTTCTTTAATATCCTAATGATTTTTGGCATAAAAGAAAAATCGATAATTTTGACCCATGCAATGTATTGTTGGCTATTGCTACAAATATACCCGTGCTACTTAACACATAAGGTTTTGCTCATACTGCTCACTCCTATTCAATATAACCATCACTGTACCATGGTACGATCCCACTCTTATTCCTAATGGCCAAAACCAGAGCAGTGTTCCAGAAATGTTGATCAAGCGAATAAATGACAAATGTTCTTCCTCTATATTAACTCTTTGAATAGAAAGTTAGGTATGAGTTTAAGAGCAACACTCTTGAAATCACTGACTGCGTTCATGAAAGAGCCTTTTGAGACTGACGGCATCTGACTGGCCCATCTACTGGCATCCTTATCCTCGCTCAAGCTGTTTTCTTTCTGGATCTCCCCCACTTTCCCTCTCTGTATGTCTCTTTGTTGTTTGTCAGCCCTCACCTTCCTTCATGTCAAAGCACTGTTAACGACCCTTAACAAAGCACCATTTACTTTCAGGCACAATGAGAGCCTTTTGGCCTAAATAACACCCCGACTTAGGCAAATAAATTGTTGGTGCGGGATATAAACCGCTGCTTCTCAGGACCATGATTTACACGGAACATCAAGTGGCGATTCACAGGGCCAATACTGTTTATTTAACAAAAATGCCCTTTCACTCAGGAAAGTGTATTAATAAGTGTATAATATATGCAGTAGTAGGACTGCATGATTGTGACTTTTTAAAACTCAACTTAAATTCCAATACTACAATTTATTTCTTAATTTTCAACCATCAAGGTTTTATTTTGGCTGAGCAGAATGCAATGCAATATGAACCGAGAGCAGACTTTAAAGTCAGCAACTCTTTGTCCATTATCCTATTACTGGGTCACAACTCACCCGAAACTTTTATTGAAAGCAGTTCCCAAATATGGACAGAAGACGTGACCCAGTGCACTTTTGTTCAGGGCAGACCACACACACGCTAGTGTGATAAATCCATCACTGCCGATGTGCGTCCTGTACTGCCTCGCGGGACTTTGATGATAACACCCAGAACTGGAATAAACCGTCCTGGGACCCTCGTTATTCTCCACCTATAATATCATCATGACTTGAGTTTCCATATACACAGAGCTCTGTGGTCGGCCAGTGCTTAGGTTTTCTTCTTTGCCCTGTTGTTTTGATAAAGCACGCCTCTCCCAGCTTAGAGGGCTTCGACGGTGCATATTTCAGCACCTCATGTAAAGTTTACGGTTTCTCTACATAAACACAGGCCAAACGGATCAGTGTGTTCGGGATTATGAGTCAATCTCAAACGCCAGGACGTGCCAAAAGCTGCTGCTGTTTCTGCCTTGCAATATTACAGATTAAAAAAGTAGAACTATGCCAAGATCAACACCTTTTAGCAAAGCCTCACAGTGATGGACTTGTCTGAATATACCATTAAATAGCTTTTTCCAATGAGATATTTAGAGACTGAATGATCAAAAACAAGCATCAGATCATTTGCAAGTGAAGGTGTGACAGAATTAAGATTTATTTAGTCTACACACGTTTTTATATTATGCAACCAAAGTGCTTGGAAGTCCAGTCCATCATGAAATCCCACTGGTTCAAAATCCTGCTTCACAGAACTACTAACTGCATTAGTGGTCTTCTTTATGCTCTTAAAGGAACAGTTCCCAAAAATGAAAATTCTGTCATAAATTACCCTCATATCATACCAAACCCATAAGACCTTTGTTCATTGAAATAGCACTCTCGTAGCTTTGTAAAATTACGGTTGAACCACTGATGTCACATGGACTATTTTAACAATGAACACGCCAGTTGCATCACTGTCTAAGCAGGATCAGAAAGCTCTCGGATTTCATCAGAAAGAAACGGGTGAACTCGAACTGTCCCTTTAAATTTCTATGGGTCAAGATTTTTTGCAATTTTGAACTATTCAAAAACCTACTTTTTTGAACTCATCCTAGACAGTTAATCTGATTTTCACCAAAATTGGTGCAGATCTTCTTTAGACCATGATTGCAAAGAGTCATCAACAGCTTTTTTGATAAACCCAATCGTTTTTGAAAAACACACAAACAAATTTAACGAAGAGCATGCCAAATTGGATGCGATTGGATATCTCTACAACACTCTGCCGTATTTGAACCAAACTTGGTAGGTGTCTTCATAACTATCACCTGAGGCTACAAGCAGAATTTTGGCACAGTGCCACCTACTGGTCCGAAGATATGTAAAATGGCAACTTTTCGTTATAACTTCTGAATGGTTTGTCCAAACGTTTCTCAGTGCAGCCTGACAAACCAAATATTGACAGTAAACTTTTTGTCATTGTCATTTCACACTGACCTCATCATAATTTGATGCTGTTTGATGGTTACAGCGCCACCTATTGGTCAAAAGTAAAAAACAATTAAGTTGTATTACTAGTGAATCTGTGATTTTTCAGTTTCAATTTAGAAATGTCTTTAACCACTCATTGTTGCAGTTGGTCTGAAGCTCCCAGCCATGCTGGAATGACTTCTTTTTTTTGTTCCTTGGCCCCTTATTAATTGCTACATTTCATATATGAAATTGGGGATTGTCTGTTATTGTAGGAAAACTCTCCATTCTTCTTGCATCATGCATGTTTAGTGTTTGCTGCAAAGCGGAAATCTGGGAAACAATGAACAATAGGTATTTCTGGCTTTCCTTAGACAGGACAGTTTAAAGAGAAAACAGGAAACAAGTGGACAGGAAAGGGGGGAGTGAGATGAAAATTAGGAATGAGGGAAAATGTCATGTGTTGGGACACGCTATGGTTCTGATGAACACACTGTTGGGGTGAAACCATAAACCATAGGCCTCTTCACATTAAAACCTTTTTCCCTCAATTTTAAGTTTGAATTATTTCTGGTGTTTTTTTGAGCAGCGTTGGTAAAAACTTACTTTTATAAGTAACGCATTACAATATTGCGTTACTTCCTAAAAAAATTACTAATTGCATTATTGGCTGGCAAAAAATATATATTACAAAACTCTTATTTTAGCAATAAATTAAAAAAATAATAAAAATGTAACATTAAATTATTCCATGTTTGTGAAATATTCTGTTTGCATTTCACAGTTTTTGTTTATTTTCAGGAATACTGAATCTGTTTTTGTTCAAGTGAGCTAAATAACTGAATTTTTACATTTAGTCTGGAGCAAGGGTCCAAACTCGGTAAGGCTGGTATCCTGCAGAGTTCAGCTCCAACTTGCCTCAACACACCTGCTTGGACGTTTCTAGTATACTTAAGACCTTGATTAGCTGGTTCAGGTGTGTCTAATTGTGGCTGGAGCCAAACTCTATAGGACAGTGGCCCTCCAGGAGCAGGATTGGACACATTTAGTCTACAACTACAGTAATCATCATGTTTACACAGTGCACACAAACGCCTCTGCACTTACTACCGTTTTCTCTCAACAAAAGAACAGGAGAGCAGTCAGTTAATGGGAAAACAAAGTAACTAGTAGATTAAAAGGTAATTACTTACTTAAAAAACGTAATCTGATTGTAATGTATTAGTCCCAACATTGGTTTTGAGTTATGGTTTCCAACTGATTCTGTTTCTGTTTTGATTCTGTTTTAATGGTTTATTCTTTAAGACTCAAAAAGCATGTCTAATTAGCATAACAATCATCGAAAAAAGGTCTGAACGCTTGGTGCAAAAACATGCATGACAGCTCTTTAAAACAATGCATTTCTCTTGATCTGAAATATCATACAGCGATGATGTCTTTTTTGGAAGCTAAACTGATTAATTGTTTGGATTCTGAAATTTGGCAGTCAGCTTTGTGGAAACTGTGAATAATCTCAACGCAGAAAACGGTTAGCTTCATACTTTCATGTTTAGAAAAGTGGGTGTTGCATTCCAGAATAGAGCCAGGTGTTTGGAGGGAAAAGTAAGAGGGATTTGTGACATCTGATGAAAAATGGTTTCAGAGGTGCACAAGGTTATTACATTATAATTATAATCTGAAAACAGACATTGTATTTACTTGAAATAACATGCATTGATTGGTCATGCCCTATAAGGCCAGCAACGTGCATCAATCAAGTAAAAATAGGGTGAATGTTCAGGCTTGCAGATAAATGAACCGTAACTTCCTGTGGACTGAATCCTGTTCCATTGATCATTCATGTGCACACACTCAAATGCAACAAGCCTCTGCTTCTTCTCCACAAGACATCTGGACACCATTTCACATTTAAAATATAAAACCTGCATTAAATCACAGTATTAATCAGATGCCCAACAAGCCATTCTAAAGGTCATGCAATAAACAAAGTGTTTATAGGATTAACACTTGTCTGCAATCAAGCTGTCAGGTAATAATGGATCAAACCTAACTAATGTGGCACCTACTGTATCTATTAAGCAATTAGATGTCTGTTTTTTGAGAGAGAGAGAGTCGTCTCAAATATATGTTGGGCTGCAATTAACATTTATGTTGATACATCAATTAATTGGTCAATTATTTCTTAGATTATTTCAATAATCAGATTATTAAATAATATTCTTTATTCATATTTTTTATTTATGTACAATAAATTCATTTTAATCCATTATTTACAAAATTGTTATTCCACATCCTCCAACTAATGAGCAATTTGAAGGCAATAAAAAAAAAAATAACGAATGCATCTATGTATGTTATGTGCAATTAAACAATGTGCAAAAAAGGGGTTAAAATTTGAACTTAATAGCTTACTATATGAAAGTACAAGTTAAAATGACTAATTTAAAATTAATAAAGAAAGGAAAAACACACACAATCTAAATGTTAACTGGTACAATGTAGGAGGAGCACACATTTAAAATTTATACTCCATTAAACAGTCCTAATTATGTTGAATTTGAAACTTGCATTTACATTTCTAATAATAACTATTTTAGGGGCGAAAGGTAACAATTTAGTCGAAATTACTGTACTCTGTCTATTTGATGCACATGTGCTCATTCAGTAAAGTCTGTGAAGTTTAATGGAGACTCACTTGCTGTCAGAATGAGTCTTCATGCAAAATGGAAACACTTGTGTAACTTTCTAACATTTTATAGACAAGGACAAAAGCATAAAATGCAAGTTATGCACTTTATATGACGCATTGTCACGTTTAAGACAACTTTTTGGTGTGCATTTCCTATAGCAGATCTCCTCGTCCTATGCAGCTGTCCATATACATTTTTTACTCAGAAATGCATTATTAACTGCTGGAAAATCACTCAAAGTATGCAGCGATTAAACAATATCTTTGTTTCCAGTTACATTATTGATTACCATTGATTTAATTGATTAGTATTTAATTGATATATATTAATTGAGATATATGATTTATA
>JAHKKF010530070.1:0-21087 GCA_019740295.1 Labeo calbasu | reverse complement strand
ACTGAACGAATCACTCCTCGAGACGACTCGTTCGTCCCGAGTCACATTAAAGATTCGTTCAAAATGAACGAATCGTTCAAGAACGACCCATCACTAGTCTCTGGAGTCTCTCACATGCTGCTGTGTATCCCTCTGCGGTCAGGTATGCATCTCCCACTCTTAGATTTATCTTTGAGTAATTGATGTTATGTATTTATTTGAATTGGAACTGAATTTAATTCTGAAATGGATTCTCATTGCTTAATTATGTAATTGGTAATAAGATTTTTTTTGCCATGATTTTTTTTTTTTCATTTTGCCATGTCTTGCTATAAAGGTTGTTCAGGCTTTTACTGTGTGACTCTCAAAGGCGTCTGTGGGATTTCACGGAAACAGTCATCGCAACGGGGGCTGTGATGTCTTCAGCAGGGATCCTACACTCAAACGTAAATGAAGACAAAACACACACATGCATTTAATATGGAACAATTACAAACACTCTACATGGATTGCGATACAGTAAATGCACAGAATGTGAAACAGAATGTGTTTGTCTTTAAAAGCTCTCACTGATGGCTGCTGCAGTGGCTGAACGAGACATGGCTTACTTCACCGCTGACAGTAAACGTCTTGCACACAAAATACAAAGAATGCATGAGATACTGACCATAAACAATGTGACAGTGGGTAAGTGCATTCACTGCTACTAAAACAAAACAAGAGCAGTTTAGCTTATATGACAGTAATTTAAATCTTTTTAATTTTAGATGCTACTAAAAAAATGGCTGTTCAGTGCTGCAAATGTTTAAGTATACAGTAATAATAAATGTATATGAAAGAATATGAAGCATTTTTTTGATTGTTTCTTCTCTCAAAAGATAAACTGTACAAGTGTCTGAAGGAGTACTGTGGACATTACAGTCGTGAACATCACTCACCAATAGGCCTGTACAAATTTATCAAAGAAAAGATCAGGCATTAGATTATTGTAAATCTGTCTAATTTCAGAGAAAAGTAGTTAAAAAAAAGTTCAGCAGTTTTAAAAATGTAAAGCTGAACTCTGAATAATGAGAATAATAAAATAACTAATACAAAACTGATGTTGAAATTGTATTTCTTTTTGGACCACTGGTGTCACAGAAATCTATTTACGTAATTAAAGTGCTTGACAGCTTTTTAAGATTTATAAAAAATGCCTCCGTATAACCTGGACACCTATCACTTCTTTAAAAAAATCTTGTTAAATTTGTAGTTTTAAATAGTACAAACAAGCAGAACCGTATAAAAACTGAGATGTTTTTACTGAATCAAGTATTAGTCTGGAATAAGCATAAGCCTAAGAAAATAAATAAATCAATTTATTTAAACTCCTGAAGAGTCTTTCTGCTTACTTATTTTTATTATTATTATTTTTGTTATAAATGACCAGAACATAAAATGAAACCAATCCATGGTATAGACAAGGTCCAGTATTTTAGCACTTTAACCATTTAAAAGGTTTATTTCTATACTACATAAATGCTACTTTTGCTTAAGATTTTTATGATTGTTACTATCTGTATCTGAAACAGAGATTTAAACATTCAAAATGCATCATTTATGTGCGTATCACAAGTTACTAGTATTAGTGGTTTGTTCAAATCATAAACCTTAAGTATGAGAAATACTGACGGCAACGATTTAGCAAACACAACCCACAACTAAAGCATACTGGAGTGTGGCGCCATCTGGTGGTTAAAGGGACGAACGATAACAGTCATGTGATCAAAGGTGAGAGATTAATAAAAGGACTCCTGAAGCTGTTTTGACCAGGAAACGCTATGACAGAATTTATTAAATGAGAGTTTTAGAAATAAATGCTTGTGGTGTTTCTGTATCCCGCCATCGCTCATATCCTGCAGTTCTCAGGAACTGCCACGGCTCAAGGTTTCATTCTTGTGGGTTCACTTTCGTTCTTGTCACACGAGCAATCACAAGCTTTTACAGACTCTGGACGTCAACTACACGGACTATTACAGCCGAGCAAGTGAGTAGATGGAATTTACCAGTTTCTGAACATTCTGTTTCACACGTACCAGTTCTAAAACTTCGCGAAAGTCACACTGAGGTTCTTTTAAAAACAGCGCATTTGATTGTACACATAGTTCACAAAATCGAAACTGAAAGAGCTAGAAACGCCACAGAACAATTACTAAAGCACTACATAATGTATATAACGAAGTATTAATTAAAATGAAAGCGAGGAGACTCGCTATTTTAGCATTCCTCTTCGTACGAGACGTACTTTTTTTTGTTTGTTTGTTTGTTTTTTTTACCACGCACTACCTTTATAAATACGTGTTTCCTGTCTTTTACTTCAGTGAGGTCTTGGTTACCCTGAAAGTTTGAACAAGAAAAAATAAGGGAAGAACATTTAGGAAGAAATTGTTTACTCGAGTAACACACGTAAAGACAGGGTAGAGTGGGTGAAAACGGTCCCCTTAAGGACTGTGTAATTTTTTTTCTATGAAACAAAAGTTAAATGTGTTCAGAAAAGTTATCATTGTTTTAGTGACAGCGACATAAAATATAAACAGTATGAAAAATGTCCAGTTTTCATGTTATTTGATTTTTTAACTAAAATTTTCTTGTGCTCGTCTTGTGTTCATCTTTTACTCGGCATTGAAATGTTTTTCCACCTTTCGTCAAGTCATCTTACAAGTCTTTGGCTGTACATTGCAGGTTTTTCCTCAGTTGTACTGATCAAGCATTGTATGATACTGTGCTTTTTTGTTCAACACCCTCAAAGGTTTTCTGGTAAAACACATTTTAAACTAAGGAATAAGGCTGCCAGCTGTGTTTCTAGAAACTTTATTTGTTCTCGGTAGCTTTTGTGAGAGCTCTATTGACTTTCTCATATTAGCTATTCAAACTTCAGCACATGCATGAGCTAACTGTATGTATGTTTAACTGTTTTTACAATTTTGTTCCCCACTATACAAATAAGTGACTAAAAACAACAATGTTGAATAGGGGTTGAATAATTATGACATAGCTGTGTTATTAAAAACACTTAAAGCCATTACATTATCACCTTAAATATGGCAGTAATCTGTTATAGATGCAATTTTTATAAAGTCCTTGATCTTCAGAAAAGATTGCAGCTGTACTACTACTACTACTGAATTAATTAATTAAATGCATGCATATTTTGGTGGCATCTCTGTAATTGTTGTGAGCTTTTTGGCCCATATCTTGCTGTGTGCAGATCTTGATTTTTCTATTTTTACTCTGAACGTTTACCATGGTACTAGTTTCCAAAATACCATATACCATAGTAGTTAATGAGAAAATCCTTAATATTTCGCCCACTAAAATCTTCCGAACACTTCCGAATACTTTTAAGACTGATGTTTTTCTTTTATTTTGGCCTTAGATGTCACGCAGAAACAACAGTGATGGAGTGAAGGGATGTATGAATCAGGTAAATAACAGTGGAAACACTAATGATCCGTCACCAAGTGGAGAACCTAAAAACCAGCACTTGTCGACTGATTCCAAAAGTAAAGGGGACACAAGCCAGCCATCTCCAACTAGGCCTACTGACAGTGAAAGGGATGCACAAGAAAAAACGCCCAGATCTACTGAGAATGCAGCGAAAATGACCAAAAAAGCCCAAACTGATGAGGTCCAAAACCCCAACCCCAACCCAACCCATAATGCATCTGGAGAAAGCAGCTCAAACCGGCCCTCTCAAAGTACACCTATGGACACTTCAGATTCTTTCTCAGAAGCTTCCAGCTCAGGAACAAGACCAAAGCCTGGGATACAGATGGGACCCACATTTCCCATTCATAGCCTCAAAAAAATGCAACACTTTTCATCAGAGTTTGACAAGAAACTGACAGGACATAGGATAATGATAGATGTAAGAATCAGACTTCATTCTAAGTTATTGTATTCTAGGTCTTTATAAACTGTACTATGAATATGGATTTGGTAATAATTCATGTTATTTGCTTGTCTGAGCAGATGACATATTTACAAAGAGGTGTGATTGTCCCTTATGAAGGGCCTCATGTTTGGGATTCCCATCATGTGAAGTTACCACATCTCTATGTAAGTATGAGCGTCCAGAATGTTTTTGAACAAATCTCTCTCTAAAGATCATTATATTCAGTATAATGATTATTTCCCATAGCGAAGGTCTCAGTCCCATGCACAACCCTCCCGCTGGGAAACCACCTGTCGTGCGTTGAACAAGCTCACCAAAGGCAGTAACTCTATTGGGGATGTTGAGGTACTGTAACACTGAACAATGGCAATTACTTTCACACTAGCTAAAGTATGTTTATCATGTGACCTGTTCTCTGTCTTTGTCTATTTATAGACTGCAATAATGTCTTACAATTCCAGCTACAAGGGCAAGTGGACATTTGATGCACTTTATTATTATGGTCAGGTTGGTGAATCATTCTCTATATTAGAGGACAAGTAAATATTAATTTGAAAATACACAGATTGATTTGTGCAATTACTCTACAGCGCTTAAACACAAAGGAAAATAATCTCGATTCACTGATCTCGAAGATGGCCAAACTAGCTCTTGATTTACCTGATCTCATTAAACAGGTATGTTACATGTTTCTGCATTGTGTTAATTAAGAATTCTGTAATAGTAATATTACTTCTGTTGTAAATATAATAGTATAACCTAAGTTTTAAAATAATTTCTGGCCCACATAGCATGATTTTGGTTACGATGAAGTTTGTGAATTGCTTTTTTGTAGGGAAAAATAATCAAACTTTGAGAAGTTTAGTTTGTTTCTGTAAAATTCAATATATCATATTAAATGTAACAAGCACAAATTCCCCCATTTGGGCCTTTTTAAGTGTAAATAAAGTATAAATGTCACAATAATGCAGGTCCAGTAAACACTGTAAATTGTGACCACATCACATTGACATTATGCATTTGGCAGATGCTTTTATCCAAAGCAACTTACATTGCATTCTCATTTTATCAGTTGTTGCCTGCATTGAGTCTGACTTTGAATCTGTTTTGGCTTTTACACACAGTCTCATCAGGTTCATATTGCACAATCTGACAAGCAGCAACCAGTATATAAAAAAACAAACTATACACTTATACTGTCTGTACTCTCTGTCTCTAGCCCATCCCTCTCCTGCGACAGCAACAGAACCAGGCCATAACAATGTCTCAGCAGCAGATTTCATGTCTGTTAGCAAACGCCTTCTTCTGCACCTTCCCTCACAGGAACGATACTAAACCTGGTTCAGAATACGCCAACTTCCCCACCATTAACTTCAGCAGGTGACGCACTGATCACATTACACAGAATGTCGCATTCTGATCTGCTGAAAATACTGGTATTGTACATGTTCATTTTGTAATATACAAATCTTTTTGTGCTGTAGCCTATTTGCTGATGAGAAGCAGTCAGAGAGATTAAACCAGAAAGTAGAGAAACTGAGGGCCATGTTCCATTACTTCAACACAGTGACAAATGAAAGTCACGATCAAGGTCCAGGTACTGAGAACACACTTAACACACAGCTACTGTACACTACTGTTCAAAAGTTTGTGGGCGGTAAGATTTTTTTTTTTAGTATTTTTGAAAGAAGTCCCTTATGCTCATCTAAGACAGCATTTATTATTGTTTAAAAATTTAGTAAAAGCAGTAATATTGTGAAATATTATTACAATTTAAAGTAACTGTTTACTGATGTAATATATTTTAAAATGTAATTTATTCCTGTGATGCAAAGCTGAATTTTCAGCATCATTACTCCAGTCTTTAGTGTCACGTGGTCCTTCAGAAATCATTCTAATATCCTGATTTGCCGCTCAAGAAACATTTCTTAATATTATCAATGTTGAAAACAGTTGTGCTGCTTAATATGTTTGTGGAAACTGGAAACTGAAATATTTTGTAACAATGTCTTTACTGTCACTTCTGATCAATTGAATGCATCCTTGCAACTTTTGAACAGGAGTGTATATGACAGTGACACATGCAAATATTTCAAAGGATGAGCAAGGAATTTTCATTTCAGTGTAACAAAATTTAATGTCCTTTACCTTTAACAGCAAAACCAGATGGACTGGTTAGTTTTGAAAGGATCAGCATTCCACCATCAATGCTCCCTGACTGGAATAAGTAAGTTGCACTAGATATACAGTAAATAGACTAAAGTGAGTTGAAATGCCTTTTACTGATTGTGTTGGACTTTAGACAGAAAACGCTTCTGAGGAACCTTCACATCTCTTCAGAAGGATCTATTGAGCGTGAGGGTAACGGCATGCTGCAGGTCAGTTTCTTCCAAATATGACTGTTTTGTACCTTTTGTTCAGATTCACCTACATCATGTTTTTCTGGACAGGTGGACTTTGCCAGCAAATATATTGGTGGTGGAGTGCTGAAGTCAGGACTGGTTCAGGAAGAGATCCTCTTCCTCATGAGTCCAGAGCTCATTGTGGCCAGACTCTTCACAGAGAAACTGGCTGATAACGAGTGCCTTAAGATCACAGGTACTGCTGGGGTGTTCAGCACAAAGTTAGAAAACTAAAACACCTTTCAGTCACTTATAGGGACAGTTCATGGAAAAATTCAAACTTGAATACAATGCAAGTCACTTTGGATAAAAGCGTCTGCCAAATGTTGTCATTCGGTCCACAGATCACAGAAAACCTTGATATACAGTATCACTATATTTAAGGCCGGAATTAGATGCGCGTGGTATAAAATGGTTATGCACATACAAACGTGTTTAAACTGGATAAACATATTTTAAGTAACTCGAGAGTGCTGCGAGGAGTAAAGAAAACACTTCTGTTGGAGCTGTTCCTAATTTTCACCATCTCATACTGATGCTATTGATGGTTACGTTACATTTTCTTCATCTTTAGTCAATCTGTATTGTGTTATCAGGTCCTCAGATGTACAGCATATACTCTGGCTATAGCAGAAGCTTTTCTTGGAAGGGTCCATTCGATGATTGCACAAAGCGGTAAGTACTTAAGACAGATTTACAAAATTCAGTACTGCTAATTAAAAAAAATAAATAAATAAAAAAAATCTTATTATATACTTATTTATGCTTACCAGCATTCATTTGATCAAAAATACAGTAAAAACAATATTCAGGCATGTGATCAACACTGCATTCATTTGATCAAAAATACAGTAAAAACAATATTCAGGCATGTGATCAGCCAAGGACAAAAAATACAAATCAGGATTAAGTCAACCATTTTTTTTTTTTTTTCAAGCCATGAAATTCTGGAATGGACTTCAACCATTTTACAATTTCAATCTATATACAGTGCACAAATGAGCATAAATGAGTACACCCCCTCTAAAACGCAGCAAATTCAGCAATTACTCTTTACTTGTAAGACATGTTAGGGTTCTTTGGAGACAAAATGTTCCAACAAACCTGCTCGATCAATTACCAAAGAAGAATGTCAAAATTATTTAGCAAATTATGATTTTCTTTTCAAAGTGATAAAATGTTGTGTTGCAAAAATTAATACACCCTCCTGAAAGTTACTAAATAAAACGTTAAAAAAGTGTAAGTTTAAGGCTATTTTTGATCAACGGATAAGTATATTGATCCAAAACTTTTAAAGACAAGTAATTTCCTGACAGTTAAAGGCATTTTATAACCTACTGAAACATACACAGACTTAATGCTGTCAACAGTGAAACTACTTGGGAGAGAACTGCCAGGTAACTTAGTTCTTAGCATAAAAAAGGACTACCAAAAAAGGAATACCAAATTATTGTTAATTGTGAAGTGTGTTGTTAAGTGTGAAATATAGCAGAAGTAGCACCGACATTTAAAACAATGACTTGTGAAAAGGCTCCTGAAATAATCAGGTCTTCACTTTACGTTTTTATTTAGTGATGAGTGAATTTTTGCTACAAAAAGGGACAGAGAAATACCATGCAATGTCTCAGAGCCAGCAAAAGCTATGAAAAGAGTGACACTTTATCTCACAACGCAGTACAACGCAGCCTGCAGAAGTGACATGCATGGTTGTTGTCACCACTAGAATTACCTACTGTAGCCAATTTATTTAAACTCTTCCAAGGCTGATATTTACAAAATATTGACTTTGGGAATCCATACTCTGGTCTCAAGTCAATCATTTCAGATCCAAAATCATCCAAAATGTTCTGGTGTTGCTAGAGGAGGAGTAAAGTGCCTGGTACCCACAGTGACGTTCAGTGATAGTAAAGCTCTTCTATAGGGATGCATGAGTGCATGAACTTGTACACTCAGTGCCAAGAAGGGTCAGAGCTGTATACTTAAAGTTCTTTAGGACATACCAAGTACTAGAATATTGGGGGTGGGGTGTACTCATTTCTACAATCCTTAATTTAAACAAAATTGGCTAATTTACTTATTTTACACAAGATATTGGCATATGTTTTGTTGTTTTTATTAAGTATGTTTAATTTCAATTTTGCCATATTTCCATGAATATATTAATGATCATTAAGAAAATACATCTTTTATATTATTTCAGAGGGGGTGCACTCATTTATGCTGTGCATTGTATATTCAATAATGTTGCTTTAATAGATATCACATAAGGTTTTACAGCACTTTGTAACTCACAGTTTCCCACGAAAGTGAAAATGACTGTTGAAAAAATACACTACTTGTTTGTATGAGTATTGATCCACCTATGCCTATGTCTCACTCTCTAGACTCACTAAGATAAATATGACTTGCCCAAATTACGTCCCGAATGAAGTGATCATTTTTTGCATTCTCTAAAAGCATCTAATGGGTGTAAAATTGTGACATATTCATTTATAGGGATATATGGAAGAGACGTTATCGGCAGATTGTTGCCATTGATGCTCTGGAGTTCAAGGACCCGAAGGAGCAGTACACCAAAGAGAAGATAACACGAGAACTCAACAAGGTTGTAGTTCTGAAACATTACAATAGTGAAATTTTCTATCACAGAAAATATGATATTATGAGGCTATTCAGACTTGTACTGTTTGACTCTCAAAGGCATATGTGGGATTCCACGGAGAACCGAAAACAGCCATCGCAACGGGCAACTGGGGCTGCGGTGCCTTCAAAGGGGATCCTAAACTCAAAGGTAAATGAAGACAAAATACACACACATCATGTTTAATTTGGAGAAATTGCAAACTAAAGGTGGATTACGATAAATGCACAGAACAGAAAGTGTTTGTTGTTTGTCTTCAAAAGCTCTCATCCAGTTGATGGCTGCCGCGGTTGCCCAGCGGGACATGGCTTACTTCACCTTTAGCAATAAACAACTTGCAAACGATGTACAGGAAATGCATCAGATACTGACCTTAAACAAAGTGACCGTGGGTAAGTACATTCACTGCTATCAAAAGAAGTGGTTCAGCTTAAATGCAGTAATTAATAATATAGCACAGCAGTAGGGTTCTGTAAAAAGAAGTCAGATTAATTTTATTCTAAAGAAAAAAAATTCTATAGATAATGTTTTTCTAGACCAGGGGTCTGCAATCTTTTGGGCATGAAGTGCCATTTTTCCATTTAACCACTGTGCCAATATTGAATCAACTGAACCAATATGATTCACTCTTTCTAAACATTTGAAACCACACACTGATGAAGCCTACTACAACAAAAAAAAAAAAATATATATATATGCATAAAAAGAGTTTTTACAAACCCACTGCAAATGTTTTATTGAAATAATAACATCAAATTAAATTCTCAAATCATTAAATATAAATATGAGTAATCAGAAAAATTTAAATTATGAAACATTTTGAAACATGTTGTGATGTAACAAAGCCTCGTTTACAGAAATCACGGCAGTTTGATATGCGCTCTGATCCATTGGTTTAAAACAAATGATTCACAAAGGTTTTGATCTGAAGTGCCTCGTATGCACAGCAGTTGCACAGATGGTTTGCCGGAGCCACGTGCATCTGTAGACTAGCGCAGGTTAATTCTTAATCACTTCAATAGTATTTATAGCTTCTAACAGGCTGTGTGACTATGAGGAATGATTACCTCAAAATGTACGTCGGTATGTAGTTTTCACTATTGCTCACGTGCCAGTGATTATCCCTCTGCGTGCCAATGTTGAAAGGTGTAAGTACCTGAAAGCCATACTTAAAAAAGTACAGATACCTTACAGCAAAAATGACTCCATTACAAGTTACATGTCACCAGTTCCAATATCTGACTTTAACAGTACTTAAAGTGATAGTTCACCAAAAATATGAAAATTCCGTTATTAGTTACTTTTTCCCCTCAATGTTCTTGGTACTTGTCTGGGCCTTAAACGTGGTAGGACCCTTTCTGTCTATGGGGGGTCAGAAAGCTCTCAGATTTCATCAAAAATATCGTAATTTGTGTTTCGAAGACAAACAAAGGTCTTACGGGTTTGGAACAGGTAATTAATGACAGAATTTATATTTCTGGGTGAACTATCCCTTTAAGTATTTTCTTGAACTGAATGTAGGCTCAAAGATGCTCTAGTCCTCAACACCTAAGTGACATGACAGTGAATTGTGAGGAGAGCTATCACATACATCTAAGGATTTATTTTTTCTAAAATGAAAACAAAACAACTCAAAACCTCAAAAACACAATAGCCTCTTAAATGTCTACAATCACTCAAGTCTCAGTTAAGCTCAAGTGCATGGGCATAAGTATACCAATATCCCTCAAAAAGGTCTGCTCAGTATAATGGCTACATAAAATATTAAGTAAAATGAAATCGTCAAAGCCTACTTGCACTGGATGTGCTGGTTTCAGCCTCATAATTGGCTGCATTCACATAATGTAGCGTTGATGATGAGTTTGAGTATGAGCAAAATCCACAATCCATGAACATTGATAATCAGAAATGTTTCTTGAGCAGCAAATCAGCATATTAGAATGATTTCTAAAGGATCACGTGACACTGAAGACTGGAGTAACGATGCTGAAAATTCAGCTTTCCATTGCAGGAATAAATTACATTTTATAATTGATAAAAAAAAAAATATTTTAAATTGAAACAAATGTCACAATGTTGCAGTTTTTACTGTACTTTTGATCAAATAAACACCTTGATAAGAGACTTGTTTCAAAAACAACAACAAAAAAAACATAGCGACCTTAAACTTTTGAATAGTAGTGTATGCGCTTATGTAGTCTGTGTAATACAGTTATTAGGGGTGTAACGATACGTGTATTCGTACCGAACCGTCACGGTACGGGCATCTCGGTTCGGTGCATGAGGCCTTACGACAAATACAGGCAATTCACCCTTAATTCAGAAGGGGGTAATGCAACGCTGTTTGATAACGACCGCAGAGGAACATCGAATTCCAGGAGTTCTGCACTTGAAAACAAAGACCACAAGACAGTGACCATGTGCTGATTCTGAACGCGTTTCTCACTAAAGAAGGAGTATAACGTTACTTTAAAGGCTTGCACACTCAACTGTTTGCGAAATTGAGCTTTGTGCTCTTGTATCCTACCTCTCTCATTCGGCACAAATCCAAATATTCCATAATATTATCATATTGACGACGTATCCAAGTGCTAACGCATTCCTACGGTGACACAGTGAGGCGGACACGCTCTTGTATATGTTTTGTGTTTGTGTGCGCCGGCGCGATTACTTCAGCTTTCCTCATACCAGCAAAATCAGCTTAAACAAAAAACAAATAGGATGTCGCTTGCTGCCATTTGAGTTTCCTTTCCGTCACAAAACTGAGCCTCAGCAAATATATGCTATGTTTTTCCCCCTTGTCTAACAGTTAAATTAAATGTATGTCAAGTATTTATTCCTTGTATGTATATATGTACTGCAGATTTTATAGCCTATATATGACATTATAATTTGATATAATATTCAGTATTTTTGTAGGTGGAAACTATTGTAACTTGTACTACTGTCTGTTAAAAATAATTGGGAAGAAATCTAGCACAGTAGATTTGTTTTGTTTTTTTTCCTGTTGTACCGAAATTGTATCGAACCGTGACCCCCGAACTGTGACATCTGTGTACCGTTACACCCCTAATAGTTATGTAGTTAGTATTGACTGATTGATTGATTTAACAGCCAAATTGAAGAACCAAGGGCTCCAAGTGTACAGAACAGTAATACTTTTTCTAGGTTCTATTCAGGTTCTGTTTTAGAGTAACCTGATTGTTTTTTTTCCCCCAACAGATAAACTGTACAAATGGCTAAAGGAGTTCTGTGGACAATACACTGGTAAACATCACTCAACAGCAGATGTGTACGGATTCATCAAAGACAAGACAGGCCATATGGCTAGCTTACTGTAAATCTGTCTGGCTACTGTCAGATCCGTGAGCTCACGTCAAAAAAACTGTAGTCAAAAAGTTCAGCAGTATTAAAACTGTAAAGCTGCTTTGAATGTATCAGATTTCTGAAGGATCTGAGTAGTGAAGTACCAGTACTTAAAAAAGACAAACAAAAAAAACTGCTGTAATATATTTGGTTATGGACCACAGGTGTCATATACACTTAACTGTTTACCTTAAAGTACTTTATAATCAGACTCAGTCAAGATTCCTATTAATCAAAGGCCTTAGTGTCATTCGATAAAGTGCACAAGACACGTCTTTATTAATGCAAAAATAATCTGTGTTCATGTTAAATATGTTCTTGCATCACTTATTAGTACAAACAAGCAAACAGTCTGAACTCAGATGCTTTATTGAATGAAATATTATAACAGTAGTCTGGAATAAACATAAGCTTAAGAAAATAAATAATTTTATTTAATGTCCTGAAAAGTGTCTTTCCACTTGCTGCTAAATATCAGCTTATTGTTTTTTCTTGTTTGTTTTTTTAATTACAAGAAGATTGTTCTGGCTTTCCGTCCTTGAATTCACCTACTGAAAATCATTATTTGGCACTGAGTGTTTAGAAGGTGAATGGGAGAGATAATAAAGAGGATGAAGAAGTATAGAGTGTCTTTACATTTCAGTTTATATTATAAAATTGCTAAATGCAGGCTAGCTAACTAGTTCCTTTTTCACAATAATTTAAAAATGCATAGGGTCCCATGCATGCCCTTTAACACCCTCATGCTATCATGACTTTCTAACATCTCATTTCTGAGTTGTCCATGCCAACTCTAATAACGGACGGTGCAAACATTTTTCTTACGCTGTTGACCGTGATTTTGTGCGTATTCAAAATGAAATAGTATTTGTATTATTGAGGGGAATCCTATAGTTCAAGCTGCATGTCACTTTAAGGCTCTATTAAAACCATCATCAATGCATGCAAATTGATCCCATGACCATGTAGTTGCTAAAAGCTTGCATACTTTCATTAACCCTGCATAGATAAGCCTCTCATACCTAATGTACAGTGCAAAGCAAACCTGTGCTTTGGTCAGGAGATTCCTAGCTGCCAGCCTGCCCTCTAACGCTAACAGCGGCGTGTAAGCTTCCTGAAAAACGAGGGACGGAGGGATGGAAATGAAGGAAGTAGATGGGGCGAGGTGGTTAGGACTGGCCCTGGAAGGCATCCAGGTTGAAGGCAGTGTCCAAGAACCGCTCCAGCTCCACAAGATGAGCCTTCTTGTTGCCTGTGGCGGGAGCAGCTGCAGGCTCTCGGCCAGCGTACCTGAGAAGAATAAATGTAAATGTAAATGCAGATGCTTTTATCTGAAGCAACTTACAAATGAGGTCTTACATTATGCATTACTAACATTTACATGCATTAGCAACACAAGTGATAATTGGGTACAAATACTGTTGCATGAATACATAGCATGAAAACTTCTTCAGGTCACCCCAATTAAATCTGATTACACATTTTTAAAAATTATCTATGAATTATTAATTATAATATATAATAATACTATTTTTATTTATTTTCTTTTTATAATTAAAACACGTCTTTAAAGAATGGAAGAAAGAACATTTCTATAAATAAATAAATACATACATACATACATACATACATACATGCATAATAAAAGCAGTACAATAATTACTACCAAAAAGTATAAATACTTTACAATGTAAAAAAAATGCCTGCATTTATTTGATCCAAAGTAAACAAAAACTAAAATTTTGAAATATTTTTACTATTTAAAATAACCGTTTTCTATTTAAATACATTTTAAAATGTAATTTATTCCTGTGATGCAAAGCTACACTTTCAGCATCATTACTCCAGTCTTCAGAAATCATTCTAATATGCTGATTTGCTGTTCATAAAGCATTTTATCATTATTATTATTATTATTATTATTATTATTATTATTATTATCATTATTGTTGTTGTTGTTATTATCGTTATCAATATTTAAAACAGTTGAAGACATTTTTTTCAGGATTCTTTGATGAATAAAAAGATTCAAAAATCAACATTTATCTGAAATAAAAAGAATCTGTTTAGTTTTTTTTAAGCAAGGATGCTTTAAATGATTCAAAAGTGATGATAAAGACATTTATAATGTTATAAATGATTTCTATTTCAGATAAATGCTGTTCTTCTGAACTTTCTATTTATCAAAGAAACCTGAAAAAAATCTATTTAGCTGTTTTCAACATTATTATTATTAGCATATTAGTAGCAAATCAGAATATTAGAATGATTTCTGAAGGATCATCTGACTGGAGTAATGATAAAATATATTCAAGTAGAAAACTTGTTTTAAATAGTAAAAATATTTCAAAATGTTTTTTCTGTACTTTTGATCAAATCAATGCAGGCTTGGTGAGCAGAAGAGATTTATTTAAAATATTACTGTTCAAAAACTTTTGACTGGTAGTGTATATATCCTGCGTGTATAAATATATATATATATATATATATATATATATAAAAATGTAATGCAAAAAACAAACAAAAAAACCTACAATATTTATTTCAATTTTACTTGACACATGGCTTTATTGTCTTTATGCAAAATAAGAGATCTGAGTAAAATATGACCTAGTTCTTAAGAGATTTTATGAGATTCATTCTTCAGATGAATTTAAAGGCATGAGTTACCAAACGGGACGGGTGTTGTTGAAGGTTCTGCTGATGCGTGGTTTGACGTAGTCGTAGTAGCCTTGATTCTTATGCTCTTCCTGGCACCACAGCAGCTGAGCCTGAGGATACTTCTCTGCCTCAGCTTTCACCAGGTCAAACGGGAACGGAGAAAGCTGGACAATAATACATTTAAAGTCAAACACATCTTTGAATTTCTTTAGAGAGCAGGCATCAAGCAAAAGTTATAATTCTGTGTTTAAATGGCCCATTTAATAAATATAATAATAGTTTATAATAAAATATAATAAAAGTTTATTCAGGTACCTGCTCAATGCGGCTGATGGCCACCGAGTCCTCCAGTCGTCTGGTCTTTCGTTCTTTGGTGAGGTCATAATAAACTTTCCCTGTGCAGAAAATAAGATGCTTCACTCCAGCTGAATTCTGCGACGCACTTCCCTCTTCTGGAATCAGACGTCTGAAGTGTGTGCCTAATCAAACCCAAAAACACCGAAACGTTACTAAAAATTTCTTTAGCAGGACGTTGTATGACTGCCAAGATTTCAAATGGACAAACCTGGTAACATGTCATCAAAACTTGACTTGGCCTCTGGGTGACGTAGCAGTGATTTAGGTGTGAAGATAATGAGCTAGAGCAAACAGAAAGAAAGATTAAAGACAGTTCACCCCAAAAATAAAAAAATGTGTCATTAATTATTCACTCTCATGTCGTTCCAACACCGTAAGACCTTTGTTTGTCTTCAAAACACAAATTAAGATATTTTTCTGACCATGCATAGACAGCAACGCAACTAACACATTCAAAGCCTAGAATGGTACAGAAGTATTCTCGTGGCTTTTATTGGTTCAATTACAGTTGAACCACTGATGTCACATGGACTATTTCAGCAATGTCCTTACTACTTTTTTGGACCTTGAACGTGGTAGTTGCGTTTCATAAAAATATCTTATTTTGTGTTCCAAAGATGAACGAAGGTCTTACAAGTCTGGATCAACATGAGGTTGCGTAATTAATGACACGATTTTCATTTTTTGGTTAACTATCCTTCTAAAACTTCATAAAACCACAAGTTAGCTACAGACAGAGTCCCACAACATTTGACACATTTTCATGACTTTTCTATGTCCAGGATTTAAAAATGTATATTTTAATTTACATGGATTCGCTAATGAATCAATTCAAAATGATATGTGAAAAATTAACTGAATCACTGAAAAAAGCTACTTAAAAAAAAAAAGACAAAACGTACATAATATACACAAATATAATAGTAGTAGTATAATACTACTAATAGTATAAGTATAGTAGTATAATACTACTAAATATACTGTAGAAACTTTAATTTTAACGATTTGTATTGTGAAAAGCACAGAACAAATAAACTTGAATTGAACTGAATAATGTACATATTAATATACATAAAATATGCATGCAATTTAAAGCAAAAAAAAAAACAACCTCTAATTTCTATAGCAAATACTAATTTCTAATACAGAAATAGCAAATTTTCCACAAATAATCCATAACCTCCAGGCCTGGAAAGCAGTTTTAAAATTCCCTGATAAGGGAAACCTGTAGAGATCATGAACGAAGTGAAATGTCTCTTACTGGCTTTCTGAAGGGCAAAAGGATCTGCCTCCGAAGAACATGAAAGTAGTTTGCAGGATTGGAGCAGTTCACAACAATCCAGTTACAGTCATAAAGCTGCCGGACGGCAAAGTCCTCTGTGATTTTCTGTGTCAAACAAAAGAGTGTTAAGACAAGAATTATATTCATAGTAAAATCTGGTTGAAATGTTCATTTAAAAAAAAAAGCTGGAGATTTACTGGGAAAACGTCAGGGTCATCATTGCACATCTGCAGGAATCTCTCTGGACGAGCGGAGGAGTGCTCTGGTCCCTGAAACGATCACCAAGAAAGTAAGGTAAAAAGGGAACTGATGAGAAGACGCAAGCTCAAAAGTGGATTTAGGATGAAACCTCACCATGCCCTCCATGCCGTGAGGCAGCAGCAGGACGATGCCGTTCTGTCGGACCCATTTAGCCTGGCCGGGAGAGATGAACTGGTCGATGATGCACTGGGCTGTGTTATGAAAGTCTCCAAACTGAGCCTCCCAGAGCACTAGAGCATTAGGACTAGCCATGGCAAAGCCAAGCTCAAAACCTGCACACAAATAGACAGACCTCAGGATATGCTTGGTCAGTGGGCATATAAATGTACTACTTTTTCTGACTTTGTTTGGCCAACAGCAACCGGCCACAGTTCATTTGGTTTATACCCACCAAGAACCCCGTATTCTGACAGGGAGCTGTTGCACACAGTATAAGGAGCCTGGTTCGAGTCGATGTAGTTCATGGGAATGCAGGTTCGTTTGTCGACATGCTGATCGTGTAGCACATGGTGCCGATGACTGTATGGGGATAAAAAGGTAGACTATGGAGTTGCTTCCAAATCAGAATTATTCAGGCACACAAGATGCAGCCATTCTCACCTGAAGGTCCCTCTCTCCACATCTTGACCACTGAGGCGCACATGAATGCCTTCCTTTAGCAGAGAGCCGAAGGCCATGTATTCTCCTAGAGCCCAGTCCACTGAGCGGTTCTGCACCATCGTAGCCCTGCCCTTCAGGATACGGGTGAGACCTTAGGAGACGACTGAGAATGAGTACAGATGCTGGCTTAAGGCAAATAATATTTTTAAGCCTGATTTGAGCCAAAGAAGCAATTTTATGACAGAATTTTTGCCAGATTTTATTGGTGATTCGAAGTTTTTGAAATACCAACATGCTTTAAAAATGACTGGGTAAAGGCAGGGTTGCCAGGTTTTCATAATAAAGCCTGTCCAACTGCTGCTAGCCCAAATGCATTGCAGGGGGTGAAATGCACTAATTAGCATTCCGGGGGTTAAATATCACATTTTTGAGGTCGCTTCAACCAACGGACATGAAAAGCAACCTGCGACAAATTTCTCACCCTCATGTCGTTCCAAACCCGTAAGACATTTGTTCGTCTTCGGAACACAAATTAAGATATTTTTGATATATTCTGAGAGCTCTTTGTCCCTCCATAGACAGCAACTGGCATGTTTAAAGGGGTTATCGGACGCTAAGTTCACTTTGTCATGTTGTTTGAACATTAATATGAGTTGGCAGTGTAAGTACAAATCTACCCTATAATGATAAAAATCTATGCAGTGGTTTTTAATTAATCTGTAAAAATAATATTCCCTTTTTCAAATCGAGCCGTTCTCAGATGCATGTCGGTGTGCAGCTAGCACTAGGGTGACACAGAGGAGAAGAATTGTTTACATTTTTTTTCCATTTTTTTTTGCTAGATAGCTTCATAAAATTATAGTTGAACCACTTATGTCACATGGACTATTTTGATGATGTTCTTGGTACCTTTCTGGGCCTTAAACGTGCCAGTTGCTATCTATGGAGGGACAAAGAGCTCTCAGAAGTCATCAAAAATATCTTAATTTGTGTTCTGAAGACGAGGTCTTACGGGTTTGGAACGACATGAGGGTGAGTAATTAACGACAGAATTTTCATTTTTGGGTGAACTATCCCATTAAAGTAGTCAAATTTCGGCAGAAAAACTGCTGGCTTTTCATAACTATCTGCATGTGTATGCAGAGTTTAGAGTGAAAAGGTACCTCCATGGATAGTGAAATCCTCCACAGGCACAGAGGAAGCCACCTGACCGATGTGACTGAGCACTTCTTCATTGAGACCAGTGGACGGACAGCTCATGCTCTTGGGTTGACCATCCAGAGTGAAGAAACCTGTAGAGTTAAGTATTAATGTCAAATCAGGTAGATTTCAGAGCAAATACATGTATACACACATGTAGAAGTGTCTCAGTTTATACAACACAAACACACGCGCACCCACCTGGCCAAGGTGAGTCAAGCCAGTGCTTGATATGTAAGATCTTCTCATCTTTTGAACGATTGTACGCCTCCTCACAGATTTTGTCATACTTGGCAATTTCCTCCTACAAGGACAGACAAGCAACATTAAATTAATGTAAGTATTCATTTCAGAAAACAAGTATTTGACAAATATTGCCAATATTTCCTATTAATGTAACTACAACTTAAACATTACTGTTCAAGTTTAGGGTTGGTAAGATTTTGTAATGTTAAATTCTCTTATGATTTGGTCAAAAATACAGTAAAAACTGTAATATTGTGAAATACTGTTACGATTTAAAACAACAGTTTTGTATTTTAGTATATTTTAAAATGCAATTTATTCCTGTGATGCAAAGCTGAGTTTTCACCAGCCACTACTCCAGTCTTCAGTGTCAGAACTCAAGAAATTTCTTATTATCAGTGTTGAAAACGGTTGTGCTGCTTAACATTTTTCATTTTTCAGAATTCTTTAATGAATAGAAAGTTCAAAAAACAGCATTTATTAGAAACGGTAAAAACATTTATAATGTTTACACATGATTTCTGTCACTTCTGATCACTTCTTGGTAAATAAAATTATTCATTTCTTTTCAAAAAAATTCTTTTTTATCTTTCTGACCCCGAAATTTTGAATGTTAGTGTACATATTCATTTTAGGACTAATATTTGGTTAATCTGACCTCATATTCCTGTCTGCTTACAGCTCCTTCTGCAATGAGCTTTTCAGCATATTTCTGCAAAACAGGTTTCTGTTTCTTTATCTGTTTATACATCAGCGGTTGCGTAAACATTGGCTCATCCATCTCATTGTGGCCATTCCGTCTGTAGCTCACCTATAGCACAAAGGTGAACACAACAGTAAACACCTAAATCACATTTGACACATCTGGCAGCATTCCTACTTGGAAAAATGCTTCCCTACCAGATCAACCACCACATCTTTATGAAAGGTGGCTCTCCATTCCGCAGCCACATTACACACGTACATCACAGCCTCAGGGTCATCTGCATTAACATGGAAGATGGGAGCATTGACCACTCTGGCCACGTCGGTGGGGTACGGTGAGGAGCGCGCCATCCGAGGGTCAGTGGTGAAGCCAATCTAAAGAAAGCGAAACAAAAATATTAAAATAAATGCCAATATTCACCTCAAAAAACCTTCAAATCAGTATATTAGAATGATTTCTGAAGGGTCATGTGACTGAAGAAAGTAAGCATCAAGTAATGATGCTGAAAAATTCAGCTCTGACATCACAGCAATAAATTACATTTTAACATATGCTAAACAAAAAAGACTAGAGATACAGCTGAGGTCAGAAGTTTACATACACCTTGCAGAATCTGCAAAATGTTAATTATTTTACCAAAACAAGACAAAATATGTTATTTTTTTATTTTGTATTGACCTGAACAAGATATTTCACATGAGAGTTTACATATACTCCATAAATAACACTTGGATTTATAAAAATGACCCTGTTCGAACGTTGATTCACTTGATTCTTAATACTCTGTTGTTACCTGAAATCATTCACCACAGCGTGTTTTCTTTTTTGTTTAGTGATAGTTGTTCATGAGTCCCTTATTTGTCCTGTACAGTTAAACTGCCTGCTGTTCATCAGAAAAATCCTTCAGCTCCAACAAATTCCTTCGTTTTTTCATTTTTGTGAATTTGAACCCTTTCCAGCAATGACTGTATGATTTTGAGATCCATCTTTTCACACTGAGGACAACTGAGGTACTCGTATACAACTATTACAGAAGGTTCAAACGCTCACTGATGCTTCGGAAGGAAAAATAATGCATTGAGATCCAGGGGTGTAAACTTTAAAGGGGTCATCAGATGCTAAGTTCACTTTTTCATGTTGTTTGAACATTAATGTGTGTTGGCAGTGTATGTACAAATCTACCCTATAATGATAAAATCCATGCAGTGGTTTTTAATTAATCTGTAAAAATAATACCCCCTTTTTCAAACCGAGCCGTTCTCAGATGCCGTCACACCGACAGAGGCCGCTCCCACAATAGATGATTGACATGAGCTCTTACTTTAGACCAGCTGTCAGAGTCCAGTAATTTCCCTGTTTTGATGCCGAAGCAGGGATGTAAGTTAGACAAGAATATCTCAGATTGAGCGATTGAGGTGTTGTGTTGCTGGATGTAATAATGAACATAGTGGT
>JAHKKF010530068.1:0-25039 GCA_019740295.1 Labeo calbasu | reverse complement strand
GGTCATTTGACAGGCTGAACGGGGACAGGGGCCAGTTCCTGTGGGCTGGAGACGGCTCCATGTGAACGTGTCCAGGTTAAAAGCATGAATATCATTGTAATAGATATAATCCCTGTAGAGCAGAGAACATATGCATTACAAAAACAAAATATTCAAAGAGTATTAATGTTTTAACTTTTTAAATGGAAACATTATATTAAATACATTTACAAGATTCCAAAGGCCATCTATACACATTGTCTGGAACTTTGAGGGGCAAAGATCTCATTTTCCTTATAATACTGATTTTATTACTGACAAGTTGAAGTTAGGGAGCTCTGCCCCGCCTGTACCTGGTGCTCTCATGGAAACCTCCAAACACAAGCAACTGTCGTTTGCTCAGGACCATGCGATGTCCGCTCCTGCCAGACGGAGCACCAGGAGCTCTGAGAGGACAAAGAGGAAGTATTTCAACAAGCGGCCAGGATGCCAAGTCAAAAGTCAATCCTGTTAGTTTAGACCTCTATAACCTCTAGTCACAGCATGACGACAATACACAGGTGGACACGAGTCTTAAAGTCTCTGCTAAGCTTCCATAAAGACCAAATGCAATTAGACTTCCGGTTCAACTTCAAGAATTCAGTCTCACTGAATGGCATTTACTTTTCAGTGTCAGTGTAAAGTATAATTCATATTTAAAATTAGTTTTTTGTCATTTTAGTTAAAGTTTTAGTAATGTTGTTTTTTTATTCTTGTCATTTTATTAGTTATTGTTTAGTAAAACTTCTATATACTTTGTCGTTCAGTAGTTTGGGATTCATAATATTTTTATTGTTTTTAAACTTTCTTATGCTCATCAAGAAATATTTGATCAAAAATCCCCAAAAAATAGTAATATTGTGAAATATTATTTCAATGTAATATAACTGCTTTCTATGTAAATATATTTTAAAATATAATTTATTTCTGTGATGCAAAGCTGAATTTTCAGCATCATTACTCCAGTCTTCAGTGTCACATGATACTTCAGAAATCATTCTAATATGCTGATTTATTATCAATGTTGAAAATAGTTGTGCTGCTTAATATTTTGTTGGAATCTGTGATACTTTTTTCAGGATTCGTTAATAAACAAAAACTTAAGAAGAACAGCATTTATTCAAAATAGAAATCTATTTTTAAAAAATGCTTTTTATAAAAAACTATACATTTTTTGTAACAATATAAACTACCATTTAAAAGTTTGTGGTCAGTGAATTCTTATTCTTTTTTTTTTGAAAGAAATTAACACTGTTATTTACCAAGGATGTGTTAAATTAATAAAAAGTGAGAGCAAAGACTTACATTGTTAGATAATAATAAAAATGTTTATATATTATTTTATTTCAGTCAATGTTTAACAATTTATTTTTTAGTTTTTAATTTTCACAATGCACTTGGCTTCTGCAATCGAATAACCTTCTGAAAACAGAATGTTAAGTGGATAACACTTAATTTAATAAAAAAGAAAAAAAGAAATATATATATATATAGAGAGAGAGAGAGAGAGAGATTATATTAATGCTATTATATGTATTATATTATTATGAAATATTACAAAAAATGATAAATAACACACACTGTAAAACTGGCATGCATTACCCATGGTATTATAATATATTATGGTAAAGAATACGTCATTTTTTTTTTTTTTATACTTGTTTTGATTGTGTAAATAGTCTATTTTGATGTCATGTTGTTTAATCACATTTTAAAAGCTGTGTAAAAAATGTTGGTGTCCAGCTATTAGATAAGACTCCACTTTCATTTACTTTACATCACTTGAGTATTGCACAATCCTCAGTGAGTTGTACAAAACAAAACAGTACTCACTTGATTTGCTCCCATGTGCGTGTCCCCAGGTGGAGCACCCACAGATCTTTGTAGTGATAGAACTGCTCACCGTCAGGGGACGCAAACTCCCCTCCAAATATCCACATCTGCCCTCCACCCTGGGGAACTACCACAGCCTGCAGGGAGATGGAGAGAGAGCAACAAAAATGTGCTTGAGATAAACGACTTATGCTAGGACAGTCTGACCCCTGGTGGTGAAGACTGAAAAAACATGTCCAGCATTACCCAAATACAAAACCTGTCACAAGTTTGACTTACAAATTAAATAAGTTATTTGAAGGAGTACCTGCTGAGCGCAGCGTCGTGGAGGAGGGTTTGGGATCTCCACCTTTACCCAGGTGTCTTTCTTAATGTTGTAGAAGAATAATTCATTGTATAGAAATGTCTGGGGAAAAAAAAAAAGAAACATTTTACTGACTTAAGGCTTTTTGGTTTGTTTTGTTTGATAAGATATACCACTTCTGCACAGTAACTAACCAATTAATATCCAATTATATAGTTTATATGTCAACAGCAGCCTTTACAGTATCTTTACAGTATTTAAAGTACAAGCTTTTTTTTTTATGTTTTTTAAAGTCTCTCACCAAGCCTGCATTTATTTGATCCAAAGTACAGCAAAAACAGTAGAATTTTGAAATATTGTTTCTCTTTAAAATTAACTGTTTTCTATTTTAACATATTTTAAAATGTAATTTATTCCTGTGATTTAAAGGCTGAATTTTTAGCGTCATTACTCCAGTCACATGATCCTTCAGAAATCAATCTAATATTCTGATTTGCTGCTCTTATGTTGAAAACAGCTGTGTAGATTTTTTTTTAGGTTCTTTGATGAATAGAAAATTCAGAAGAACAGCATTTATCTGAAATAGAGATCTTTTGTAACATTATAAATGTCTTAATTATTACTTTTGATCAATTTAAAGCATTCTTATTACATAAAAGTATTAGTCTGTATAACTTCTTTCCCAATAAATAAATAAAGAGATAATACTGACTCCAAGCTTTTGAATGGTATAGTGTATAATGTTACAAAAACTTTGTAATAATAAATAATAAATGCTGATCTTTGGATCACTCATCAAGGAATCCTGAAAAAAATAGTACTTGACTGTTTTAAACACTGATAATAATAATAATAATATTGAAAAATGTTTTTTGAACAGCAAATCAGCAAATTAGAATGATTTCTGAAGGACCATGTGACACTGAAGACTGGAGTAATGATGCTGAAAATTTAGCTTTATAAATCATAGGAGTAAATTACATTTTAAAATATATTCAAATAGAAAAGTTATTTTAAATAGTAAAAATATTTCAAAATTTGTACTGTACTTTGGATCAAATAAATGCAGACTTTTCAATTTTACTGTTCAAAAACTTTTGACTGGTAGTGTATCATCTGATCAAAAGCTGCACATTTCTAAATATATATCTAATTTATCAATTTATGTCTGATAGTGCAGGGATTTTCAATCTTTTAAATGCCACAGACATTTAAAACATTTATGTGTAAAATATTATTTGAAAAATATTTAGTTTCTGTTACATTTGTTTGTTTTTCTGCTCACTACAGCACTATACTGTTACATTTGTTATATATTTAAACAATATCAATTGTACGCATTTTGTTTATTTTTAAACTGTTTTTAGTTATGTCATTTGCTTATTTATTTTACATTTTTCTCAACTTCTCCTTGTAACTGTGGCATTTGCTATAAACTATGGTTTTATTTACAATGGCAACGTATTTATTAGTCCTCTGCTTAAACTGATAGCTGGTTTGTAGCTGGTCATTACCAAGTAGAGCATCTCGTACCAGCAACAAACCTTTCTTCTTTTTTTTTTTTTTAATAAACAAATGAGGAATACAATAAGAATATACCAACCTTAAGGTGGTGAAGACGGTTTTTTATAACATGACAGCTGACTGACCAGCTAATGACCATCTTAGCCCAAATAGAAACCAGCTCCACAACATAGCTACACATTTACCAACATGGGTACCTACTTTCTTCCCATTGAAAAATTCTCCTCCGAATAAAATCAGCTCATCTTTTTCGGGATGAGCACACAGAGAGGCGTTCAACCTGCGGAAAGAACGAGCTGTCAATCAAATATCACATCAACAGACACGTGATTCACACCTCTACTACACATGAACGCGCACCTGGGGGACGGTGAGGGACACGGCGTCTCCACCACCTGCGTCTTTTTGGCGTCCAGAGACTGAAATTCTGCAATTAAAGCCTCTAAATCCTCCTATCTCAATAAAATTCCAAATAAAACATGACATTTGTGTTAGTTTACTGTGTTCAGAGTGCTAATGTAGGCATCTAAAACAACAAATTCACTCACCTCTTCTCTTTTTGATCTTTTTGACACCTTCTTCTCCATTTTAGCGGCGGTTTTTTCCGCTCCTTTCACTTTCTTTTCTTTTTTACCTTTTTTACCCATTTTGGTTGTTTTAAAATACACAGACCTAACACAGACACTGACTTAAGCGTGACAATTACAGCCACATGGAGCTTTAAATGAACTACAAGACAGAAGCATCAAATACTTCCGCCAACAACACGCTTCCCAATGGTTTCTTTTTAGCCCTACAGCGCCACTTTCTGGTCTGGGTGAGCTGCTGTAAACTTGTTTACACTGAAAAAACTTCACAAATACGACCAAAGCTGAATAAATTGTAGTCAGTTACTGATTCTAAATTACATGACAGAATTGTAGTTACATTTTAGGTAATCTGTCTATCTATCTGGGTCATTATATAATTGTGGGTACATCTCATGTCCCTGAGGTATATTTTTAATATAATTTCATCAATGTAAAGCCCATTTGCTTAATTTTCTAGTACACAATTATATTTTTCCCAATCACACTACTATATGTTGAAAAAGCCATATCTTTTGTTTAAAAATTCTGTTTATATCACATACATCCTGGTATTCAGCTGTCCTATTTCGTAAAGTTGCTCATTCTACTCTATATTTAAGCATGAAAATTACCTCAAATCTATTTTTATAGTTTTCCTTTCAGTTAGATTAGGTTATCAAGACATTTGGGTATACGCTTCAAACATAATAAGTGTTTATTGTAATATAACTTGTTTTATTTGTGTCCGAAAAACCATTGTCAACTAAGTCACCCACTAGAAAACCCCCCTTAAAAACGAATGGTTTGTTCCATTCTTGCATAATTTGCACAGTATGATGATATTTCCTCTAGAAGCACATGGATGAAACACTAGAAGTGATGTTCTCTCTCTTTCCCCTAATATTGGTTAAACTAGCAAACCTGTTTCAAGAGTGGATTAATTGACTGTCAACAGTGTTACGCAAGTATTATTGCTGCACATTTTAAGACAATTTAACTAAAACTTATGTTTTGTTTATGAAAATATATTTCTAAACATACCATATGCTCAGTGGTTCTAGGCTTCTATGTTGAGTACAGGCCCAAAACACTAAAAATGTCAACTAAGTTACCTGTCAACTGTGTTACCCAGTAAAGGTAACATGGTGGACAATAGCAAACATAGATGGTATTTTACGCACATATTCCTACAGATTACTTTTATTTATATAGCACTTTATACAATATAGACTGTTTCAAATCAGCTGTGTTAATTATAGAATGAGCCATCTATCTGTCTCATAATATTAAATTATATACATTAATATCACTATTTAGATTGCTGACCCAGAAAAGGTTGTATACATGTCATATCATGTATGAACATGAAGCCTCTACATTCCCCTGAACAATGTGGTATGTGGTAACAGAGTGAACTGATATGGTTTACATTCGTTTACCATTGGAATAATTCCCACAGGCCCTGACCTACATGAAACTCTGACACCCATCTTTCTCGGAACTGACGTTAATTAACATGTAGGTCTCGTGCAACTCACGCCTTTGCTTTGCATACCTCTTCCTGTTGTGGCACAGTTACGTTACTAATAATACGTGGTATATGAACAAACATTTTATTTAAAGTCATATAATGTACTGACCCAACAAAACAAAACAACGACATAAGTACACATAGAGCACATGTTCCAATGTTACATGACGTTCCAGGAAACCAGAGGAAATTAGTGATCTGAATCACTGAGAAATATCGTCTCGCACTGCCGACACCCAGGGACAGAGGCAATATCCTTATCGGATGGGCCTTTGGTTTTATTACCAGTCAGTGTGTGTGTGAGAGAGAAACTGTATGTTGCCATGCAATATTTCTTGACATAAAAGTGTCCTTTTAAAAACAGTAGGTCTTTCAAAGAAAAAAAGGGCACAAATGTTAAAAAAAAAAAAAACCTACAGCCTTGGTTGGTAAATATGCCATATTGTCCCTTTCAACTCTTTCTAACATGAAGGACAATTAAAAGTCTGTGTTGCCAAGCACATGACCAGCCGAATCTTGCTTCTAGTCACCTGACTGCCATTGTGAAGGTGGAATTGTGACCTTCAGTGAGAGATTTGTGTAATTCTGTATGTGTTTGTGTGTGTGTACACACACAAGTGTGTGAGGCTCACTGCCTCCAGACTTCCAGTCATACGTCTGACTCCAACACCTTCTGACCTCTGTCTTTATGCCCCTTTCAATTCAGGCCTCCTGTTGTTTTCTGGTCAACCCAAGCGCTTTCCGCAAAAACAAGTGGTGCAGAAGGATACGAGGCCTGGCAGGAGTGATTTCTCTGGTTCGTTTGTTGCATTTGAGTGCACAGCAAGCCATAAGACTGAAAGAAGACTTTTCCAATAGGTTTAAGAGACATGCTGTACACTTTCGGGTAGTTGACAAATAGGCAGTAAAAATGCTTATTTGTAAAAGACAATTTTAAAAAAAGAAATGCATATGTAGCGTGAATTCTGATCTTTGAAAAATATAAAGGGTCACTAACTTCGTCAACTCTTTCATTGTTTTTTTAAATATTTTTACTGAATTGTACCATAAACCTGTCCTATGGTGTGACATAGCAAAAATTAGGAAAAATAAATAGCATGAGCAAGATTTATCTTCATTGTTAAACATGTTAAACACATAGTGTTATTTATTTAATAAGAAATTATAATTAACATCATGTTTTCCCCATGATTTGTTGGACAATTTAAAGACAAACTTTGACAACAAGACAAACTTTGCTGTCATCCATTCAAAACTACTGAAAATTATACCATTTTTAAGATGAGTGATATTTATATCTCCCATATTGCAACACTCAACTTTTTTTTAAAAAGATGAGACATCTTTTTCCTGTGGTGTGACAGTACAGGTGACACACCGAAGACATTTCCTGTCACACCAAAGGACGTTTCAGCCTTTTGTGTCAATTTATGACCTTAGTGGTTAGCAAGACAAATTTGCATAATTTTCCATGATTATGTAGTTTAACATAACGTTTTTAATTTAAAAATTTACAGGTGTCACACCAAGTGACAACAAAACATAACACTTTTGTAGTGGTTCCAAAAAAGTTAAATATTTGAACAATTTTGAGACAAAAATTTACCATGTGCACATGTCATGGACTTGACAGGGGGTTTCAGTAACATGACTAATTAAAGTAATTAAAGTTTTCTCTGGAATTGGGCTCAGGATATGGTGTCACACCATAGGACATATAGACAAATCAAGTTCTTTCTTCAACTTTCTAGAAACATATGAATGAAAAAAATGATTGCCATTTACTAAAATAGACACTTCTAAAATTTTGCCGGAGGTGTTTATGAACATTTTTATGTTTTGCTTTTTAATTAATAAAAGTTGTAATTTATTAAATAATCCTTGAGACAGTCACACACACAAGGGCAATTTTGAGATTTGGCTCAAAAATGTAAAAAATCGATTAACACTGCAGCTTTTATAACAACAGGTCCATGTAGGACAAAGAAATGTTTAATGATTTACTGCATTTTAAATAACGACAAAATAAATTATATTCATTTTTAGCTTGTGGGACAGTGAAAATGCCATGTCATATCAACAACCCATAGTTTTACTTTGTGAACTTTTAATTCACCTGTTATATTAGTCGTAGTGTTTGCTATGTAGCTTAGCAACATGCTAATGTAAAACGGTTTTGGAAACACTTGTAATGCTTTGTGTTTGTTTGTTTGTTTGTTTGTTTGTTTGTTTTTGCTTTTCTGAAATAAAAAGCTGCTTCTCATTTTGCACATAATCAAGAAAGTCTCATTTAAGAAAAATAACCAAAAAGCATATATTTTTGGAAACCTTTGTTCATGCCTTTAAAGGGATAGTTCACCCAAAAATGAAAACTAAACCATGATTAACTCACCCTCAAGCCATCCTAGACGTATATGAATTTCTTCTTTCAGACAAATACAATCAGAGTTATTTAAAAAACTGTCATGGCTCTTCCAAGCTATATCATGGCAGTGAATGGGTGTTGAGATTTTGAAGTCCAATAAAATGCATCAATTCATCATAAAAAGTGCTCCACATGGTGTCTGGGGGTTAATAAAGGCCTTCTGAAGTGAAAGATATCCATATTTAAAACTTTATAAACTGTAATATCTAGTTTCCGCTAACTGTTATAGGGAAATGAGATATGACGAGAGAGTGGCGTTCCAGCAAACGATGTGGGATGTAGATAAACACGGTGACGAAACCAAAGACCGGTCACGAATTAGAAGTACAAAATGAGGATTTGTAAAGAAAAATATTGGAGGATTTCATTATAAGCCAAGAGGAGACTGAATTTCTTTTGCTGTAAACAAAACTTGGTTGGTTTAGTTAACAGAAGCTAGAGATTACAGTTTAAAGTTTAATATATACATATTTTTCTTATAAAAAGGCCTTAGAAGGCCTTTATTAACCCCCGGGAGTCATGTGGAGCACTTTTTATGATGGATGGATGAACTTTATTGGATTTCCAAAATCTTAACACTCATTCACTGCCATTATAAAGCTTGGAAGAGCCATGAATTTTTGAATATAACTCTGATTACATTCATTTGAAAGAATAAAGTCATATACAATGAGGATAGCTTGAGGGTGATTAAATCATGGGGTAATTTTCATTTCATTTTGGGTGAGCTATCCCTTTAAAGTGCTCCCTACATAGGCAGCACACTTGTTTTTGCTTCAAAGCTAATACTGCCCCTTTATCGGCCCCATCTGCACTGCTCAAAACCTCTATGGTCTCAGTGTCAGGAAACACTTGTGATTTGACACATAAGTGTTCGCTGTGACGTAAATCTCGGAGAACATGGGGTTCTGTGTGCGTATGAGCCTGCATTACCAGAGAAAACAGACACGCCACTCCATCCTGATATCAGCTGCACAAAAGGCTTCTGTATTAGAGTCGTGACCACAGGGATATCTATGATATAAAGAAATGAGATGAGATTGGAAATTCACCGTAATGAAAACATTGAACACGATGGCAACAAATGATTTTATCTTTGAACCAGAGAGAAATTACCGATGATTTGCCTGTTGCCAAGAGACTAATGCAACAGAGTTAATTCTCTCAGGTAAACAGACACACAATGTCAATATCAACAGAGGCAGCAGCAATAGTTTTTTTATCAGAAAACTATTAATTTAGTATAAAGTCACCATGTAGGTGGGAGTTTTGAGGTTAATGTTTGTAAGTGAGGTGATTATTTTACTGTGATTGGCTTGTAACCTTCTGGCAAACAGACAGTCTTTGATTTTATTTTTGGAGCTCAAACCTCTTTTTTTTGCCTCAGACAGACTGATGTGGCTCTGACCATGTGCAAAACAGAACTCAGAAATGCTCAACCTTTACTTTTCTCTGGCAATCTGACGTAGAAATGTCAGAAAACAGAAAACGTACTCCATTGCACTTAACTAAGAGGAGCTGTTGATCATTTTTACTTCACTAGAACACCTTAATTGTATTTCTAATCAGTTTTTACCTGACAGGGTCTTCACCATTTCTTAGAAATTATGAAAAGTAAAAAGGCCTGCAGTAGTTCAGGCTCATTTGTCAAGCATCACGGCGGTCAGTCGACTAGAGGTGCTATTCTGTTTTTGACGACACACTGTCTTTTCACATGAGGCCTGTAGTCAGGAGGAGGTCAGTCAGAGTCTACATGTTACATTTGACAGTAAAGTATGAGGATTCTCTGTTGAGTATGTTAGCGTGTCAGCTACTCGAAGAGTTATTACTCATACACGGTGACAACTTGAGTTTATAGACTGGTCCCGTGCCTTGAAACTTGAACACTGCTGATATGTAGTCACTTCATTAGCATTGGCACTTTTAGGGTGCATGTTAAAACAAGTCAAGTTTGTAATGTCAAAACATAACTGAGATTTTTTTTAGATCATTTTCTAAGTAAACAACCTTTCTACTTTCCACAAAAAAGTTTTATCCTAAAAAAAAATACTCAAACCTTCGAAAAACATGTTTAAAATAATGTAAACATATTTCATTCTATATAAAGTGGGTTTTCTGTTGAAATCACATGACTACTAGATTATATAGTATTAGTTTACTAACTGACTAAAAATTTCGTACAATTTGCATATTTACACTACAGGTCAAAAGTTTTTGAACAGTAAGATTTTTAATGTTTTTTAAAGAAGGCTCTTCTGCTCACCAAGCCTGCATTTATTTATCCAAAGTACAACAATAACAGCTAAATTTAGATTTTTTTTTTTTTTTTACTATTTAAAATAACCATTTTCTATATGAGTATATTTTAAAATGTTATTTATTCCTGTGATTTTAAAGCCATCATTACTCCAGTCACATGATTCTTCAGAAATCATTCTAATATTCAGATTTGCTGCAAAAAACAACATTTATTATTATTATTATTATATATATTAATTATTATGTTGAAACCTTGAATGGTATAGTGTATAATAATGCAAAAGCTTTTCATTTCAGATAAATGCTGATCTTTGGATCTTTCTATTCATCAAAGAATCCTGAAAAAAGTACTCAGCTGTTTTAAAAAGCTTTGATCACAGGAATAAATATATTCAAGTAGAAAACAGTTATTTTAAATAGTAAAAATATTTCAAAATTGTTACTGTTTTTGCTGTATTTTGGATCAAATAAATGCAGGCTTGGTGATCAGAAGAGACATTAAAGAAAAACATTAAAAATCTTACTGTTCAAAAACTTTTGACTGGTAGTGAGTGTATGTGTCTAGAAATGGTTCTCAGACAATATAGCCTATTTATGTGATTCACAACATTCGCAGAACATTCTGGCAAGGTTATGAACAAACAAGTTATGAACAAACATTCATCTGGTAACATCAATAGTACATTTGTTCAAAGCTGTTTGTTTGGTCTTTAATAATGTTCTCACAATGTTAGCATAAAAACATTGTTTAGTCATTGTTCATGGACGTTCTAACTTGTTGTAACATTTGTTTAACATTTCAGATGGTTTAGAAAACATTAAAAAGCATTCCCATAATTACAAAATGAAAGTTCCCTTAAAGTTTCCTCTTACGTTTACATAACCAAACTTAATTATGTTCGTAGAAAATTCAGAAGTAATGTTTTCATTAAGGGAATGACAGCAAAACGTTTTTACAACATATATTTGTTACCTGGGTTTACGTGAACGCACATATGTTAGTCAACTTCTCATTTGCCAGCTATACATAGGCCTATGTCTATACAATCTGGATTATGTGTTGTTTATTTATTGCTTAGAATTAATTAGCCTACTTATATACAGTCTAAGACTGCATATGGACTGTTGTCACAAAAGTATGTACATAATTAAGATGATACATTAAAATAATATGGTAAGACACACCAATTTGCAATATTAAGCAGCAAAATGAGGTGTTTTGTACAGCTATCCCTGGTGAAAAAAACAGCATATGCTGGTAGGTATGTTTTGATGCTGGAATGCTGGTTAGGTAGGTTTTGATGCTGGTTTAAGATGGTCCTTTGCTGGTTTATGCTGGTCCTTAGCTGGTTTAAGATGGTCCTTTGCTGGTTTATGCTGGTCCTTAGCTGGTTTATGCTGGTCCTTAGCTGGTTTAAGCTGGTCCTTTGCTGGTTTTTGCTGGTCATGTTGCTGGTCAAGGACCAGCATAAACCAGCTAAGGACCAGCATAAACCAGCAAAGGACCAGCTTAAACCAGCATCAAAACCTACCTAACCAGCATCCCAGCAAAACATAACTACCAGCATATGCTGGTTTTTTCACCAGGGTAAACATAGCTGGATGTGGATAAGATGGAAGCCAGACCCATAAAATTTACAAATTGCCGCGCCCACATTTATGGTAAAAATAAGACAAGACAAGACAAAACAAATTACACCGTGGGATTTTTTCGTATATGTGGTTTTAGTTAGTTTATCATTTTTCAATATTTTTTCAATGCCACTTGGTGCCAGTAATGCTGCAGAAATGCCTAAGTGTAGCTAAGTAGCTGAATTAGTGCTGTTCACGCTTAATCACGCGGTTCATCTGCTTTTTAAATCAAATAATACTTATTTTAACTAAAACAACAAATAAAAGCGGAAGTCAAATGACACTGGCTAATCTTTTACTTGCAACTCATATGACACGAGAGCTTTCCCTTAGGCCACAGCAGCTGATGCGAGACCGGAGCTATTACGGATATCCTTAGGAGAAAAATGGCATTTGTGTATGGGGTCCAACTTGCATGAGTATGGGATCATTTTAGTCACGAGCAACAGGAATTCACGAGAGATATTTGCTTGAGGGAACTTCGCCATCCAGACTCAACTAAAGATCCTCATATCTTGCATAATAATATAAAATACTGTTACGTTTCGTATGTTAATAATTGTAACTAATTCATTATCATTTTACTAAGTCAAAAGTTTACATACACCTTGCAGAATCTGCAAAATGTTCATTATTTTACCAAAATAGGAATCATACAAAATTAATGGTAGTTTTTTATTTAGTACTTACCTTAATAAGATATTTCACATTTAGACATTTACATATAGCCCATGGGAGAAAATAACAGTTGAATTTTTAAAATTGAGGCCGTTCAAAAGTTTACATACACTTGATTCTTAATACAGCGTTGTTACCTGAATGATCCACAGCTGTTTTTTGTTTAGTGATAGTTGTTCATGTGTCCCTTATGTGTCCTGAACAGTTCAAAAAATCCTTCAGGTCTTACAATGCATTAAAAGCTGGGGGGTGAAAACTTTTGGAATTTGAAGATCAGCGTAAATGTAACTTATTTTGTCTTCTGGGAAACATGCAAGTATCTTCTGTAGCTTCTAGAGGGCAGTACTAAATGAAAGAAAAAATATGATATTTAGCTAAAATAAAAAAAAACCTGTACACATCTTCATTCTGTTCAAAAGTTTTCACCCCCCAGCTCTTAATGCATCGTGTTTCTTCTGAAGCAAAAGTGAGCGTTTGTACTTTCTGTAATAGTTGCATAGGAGTCCCTCAGTTATCCTCAGTGTGAAAAGATGAATCTCAAAGTCAGACACTGTTGGTATATTTATTATTTAACTAAGCAATTAATTAAGTATCTTCATATTACGTAAACGCTAACAAAATCAGCTAATCTGCTAATAAAAAACACACAAGTACTCATGCTTTGAATGCATTCATGTTTTATTTCTCTGAATACTCAACAATGTCCTGCGGCAAAGTAAAAATCACATCAGAGCATGAATTGTTTAATTTCTAAAAAAAAAAGTTTGTACAGTAGACATGTAACCATTACAAGAAACTGCTCAATAGGATCTCTTAGTAGTTGTATTTCACTGGACATCACAGAGAAGACAGGACAGATGGTTGACACCAGAATACATACAACTGTTCACAGAGTCCTACAAACAGCGTAGCTGACTGATCAGAGAGATCAGTGGAATACGGCATCTACAGATCACAAGATCACAAAACAGCCTTCTCTTAAACAAGCTTCAAAAAATGAAATGATGAAAAACCGAGTCTGCCCTCGGGTAAGAGGGTTTGCATGCCTGTGTGACACAACGATGGTTGTTAGAAGTAAAGTTTAATTATACATGCCAAAAATATGGTGTTTAAAGAAACTGTGGACAATACACATAAGCTTACAGGTATAAGTCAGTCATATCCTGCAGATTGTTTTTTGTTTTTTATTCAAAGCATGTTTAAAAAAAATGAAATACCAACAGATCCATTGTGATCAAATATAATTCATCGTATGCCAACAAAGTAGTGAAATGCAGTGACAAATTGTGCGTCGCTATGGTGTCACCTGTTATGATGGGGCAAATGTCAGTGCAGGCAGACTCAGCTCATCTGCAGTTATTTTTATATATGGGCACCACCTAAACCAAGCCATCAGTTACAAAATACAACAAAAACTCAAATATAAAAAAATCATTCTGATGAAAGAAAGAAAAATATCAGTAACAATTTATGTTAAGCATTTCTTTAGAAAAAATGCCCTGTAAAAAATTATTAGAGTACTAACGGAATGACTCTACAAATAATAAATAAATACATATAAGTAACTTTCTCCATAACTATTTAAATTAGATAAAATGATCTTGTTGGCTGGAGTGTTAGTGATACTGCTGTAATTCTCTAAATAATACAAAGAAAAGCATCTAAAGAGCGCTTCCTCTATCCAGAAGCCTTGGAAATGTTTCTGTAATCGTAAAAATCAAAGGACAACTTCCGTTTTGTCCTAAAACAACATCCCCTCCATCACCCAAAACACCCCTAGTGTTTCTCTCACCACTTTTTGACGGAAAATGCGGATTTTCGCACACACAAACAGCTGATTTTGGTCCAGTATAGGAACAAATCTACATTTAACCGAAACTAGAATGAGCTAAAACCACTGCATCCACATGTAATTGAATCACAGTGATGCATATCGCATTTTACAGCAAAGTCATTCAGATTTTCTCAGTTCACGCACTGATGAGGCACTAAAATCTCTTCGGTAAATGGGAAATTTGACGATATCTTGGTGTATCCGATAGACTTATGATAACTTTCCTCTAAAAGTTCATAATTACCAAGCAACTTCGCTTTGTTTAAATAACTGCCAAATTAAAGGAGAACAAAATAAAAAAGTGGTCCAGTGTTATGTACTTCACATATATTTGCATGACAGACGCAGAAAAAGATGTACTTTAATGGAAACAGGAAAACAGCGCCTCATCTTTTGTGCTTCGTTAAATCATAATCAGGCATGAAAATACACAGCCGGGTCTATGTAATGTACTGTATGTTTACTGAGGTAAGCAGCAAGGCTATAGGTATTCGGATGAATTTATGAATACTGTACGTCTACGCCTTCTGTAATATAAAAAAAATTGGATACATCCAATTAAAGGACCGTGACCAAGCAAAAAGGAGATTCCTTGAAATTCTTAGTAACAATAAAAAAAAAAAAACGGCATTAAGCTATCAAAAATAAATTTGTCGAAGTATAAAGTCATATCAAGTTGATCTCAAAAAATAACACAATTCTACACCGACAGACAAGGCACAGCAAACGAGTCATATCTGCTGTAAAAAAAGAGAGAAATGCATAATAGGACATTATAATCCATTAATGCTGTAATCCAAGATGCAAATTTGTCGGTCGGGTGGGAATCACGGTTCTGGTTGCTGATAGAGACAGCAGTTTGGAATGCACTTTCCTGCATTGAAAACATGAAAGCTGAAAAGTGGAAGCTGAAAGCCACACAAACAAAGCTCTAAATAAAGTAATGACCAATTACATGACACATATCTCCGGTGGTTTAAAAAAAATAAATATAAAATAAATCAAAAGTCCTGATTGAAAACTCATCAGTCAAAGAAAAAGACTGTATATGTATATAGTATAACACATTTGATTGAGGAAGAATTTGATTGGCAAAATCTACTCTTAACTGAAATGCTCCTGTGACCTGATGTTTCTGGTTTCTTGTGTGGTAATTCATATAGATTTTGCCTGTGTCAGCAGGATAAGACGTTTTTCTGGCTCTGGCCCTCTAAAGGGGGTTTGAGGTGGGTACGAGGAGACTTTGTGCGTGGAAGAGGCGTCCGTCGCTGCGTTTGGTCTTCAGGACTCCTGAGGTACCACTTCCATCAGCTTCTGGCATGTCGCTGTGGCAGAGACTGGACAAAGAAAAATAAACAATGTTATATTATATACTTAATGCAGGGATGCATCAAATTGATCAGGATTATCACTGAATATAAATAAGAAGAGTTCATTCGTAATCAAACTGAAGTTGGGTTATTTTGATTAAGTAAAAATAGATTAAATACAGCTAATTACCGTACACCGTAAAAACATGATAACATACTGTAATAGTTATTTGTTTTTCCAAACAAACTCTCCATGTTTCTATTTTACATAAATTATTCTTATTTTTTTTAAATCTAAGAAAGAAAAATGTATCATGGTTTGCACAAAAATATTTTGCAGCACTTTTTCAACACTGATAATAATGTTTCTTGAGCAGCAAATCAGCATGTTAGAATGATTTCTGATGAATCATGTGACAGTTAAGAATGAAGTAGTGGCTGCTGAAAATTACGTTTTGCATCACGGGAATAAATTACACTTTAAAACATCTTACAATAGAAAACCATTATTTTAAATTGTAATAATATTTCACAATTTTACAGTTTTTTTGATCCAATAAATGCTGCCTTGGTGAGCAACGTAAGACTTGTTTCAAAACCATAAAAAAAATTATTTTCAACCTCAGCAAAACAGCACGCAATTATTATTGTTATTTTATTATTATTATTACTTTGGTATGATCCATTAGTGCATGTACACTACCAGTCAAAATTTTTGAACAGTAAGATTTTTAATGTTTTTGAAAGCCTGCATCCAAAGTACAGCAAAAGCAGTAATATTTTGAAATATTTTTACTATTTAACATAACTGTTATCTATTTAAATATTTTTTTAAATGTAATTTATTCCTGTGATTTCAAAGCTGAATTTTTAGCATCACTACTCCAGTCACATGATCCTTCAGAAATCATTCTAATATGCTGATTTGATGCTCAAAAAACATTTATGATTATTATGTTGAAAACAGCTGAGTAGAATTTTTTCATGTTTCTTTGATGAACAGAAAGTACAGCATTTATCTGAAATATAAAATCTTAGAAATGTCTTTATAATCACTTTTGATCAATTTTAAGCATCCTTGATAAAAATGTAATTTAAAAGTGTTTAAAATATTGATAATAATGATTAAAAAAATGTCTCCTAAAAAAAAGAATCAGCATATTAGAAGGATTTCTAAAGGATCATGTGACAGTGAAGACTGGAGTAATGATGCTGAAAATTTAGCTTTGATCAAAGGAATAAATTACATTGTAAAATATATTCAAACAGAAAACAATTATTTGAAATTGTAAAAATATTTCTAAATTTTACAGCTTTTGCTGTACTTCGGATCAAATAAATGCAGGCTTGGTGAGCAGAAGAGACATTAAAAATCTTACTGTTCAAAAACTTTTGACTGGTAGTGTAATTGTTTAAAAAAATTGCACTGCATTTGAAATGTGTTTTTACCTAAAAAAAAACAACAACAACAACAACAACAACATAATTGTAACGAGTGGAGCGGAGCCGAGAGCCGTGGGAACGAAACAAGGCCGGTGGAGTATAATGATATTGAGCGACACCTGCGCCACTCACCGGTCTCGAGTCCCACGGAGGAGCTCCGGAAGGATAAAAGGAGGAGAACAGTGGAAGACGAGAGAGAACCAGGCCTGGACTTTAAATTGTGTTTTGTGTGCGGCAGTCGTCTGTGAGGGAGCTGCCGCTTTACTTCTGTGTTTGTTTATTTTATTATTAAAGTGTTTAAGTGTTTGCCGGTTCCCTCCTCCTTCTTCCCATTCTACGAATTGTGTTACATTGATCCCGAAACCCGGGAGGAAAGAGGGACACGTTGTCAGAGAGCCCTCGCCGCTGAGCGGCATCGCGGTGGTGAGGAGGACGGGCAGCACGAAGGAGCGTATGACTGTGGCTGCCCGAGGCGGTGGTGCTGGAGCGATGGTACAATAAGTGGGACGGAAGGCTCGTTGTCGTGCTCGGGGTTGAGAAGGAGGCGGGAACCAGCGAACATTTAAACACTTTAATAATAATATAAACAAACACAAAAGTAAAGCAGCAGCCCCTCACGAACAACTGCCGCACACAAAACACAAATTAAAGTCCAGGCCTGGTCCTCCCTCGTCTTCCACGGTCATCGCTTTTCCTTTTATCCTTCCGGAGCTCCTCCGTAGGACTCGAGACCCACGGCTCTCAGCCTGCCCCACTCGTTACAATAATATAATAGCCCATTTTTTACAATCTAAATTAAATATCATTGGATAAAAGCCCCATCCTACATTATATTCCACCAAACAACACTCTTTAAATACATAGCAAAGGTCTAATTTTATAAAAAACAGTATTACTAAATAAAAAAACTCTTATAATCAAAACCTGAGGAACATTTCAAAGAGCAAACAAGAGGCGACACTCACAGATGATCTGCAAGATCCATTTTGGCTTGTTCTGCCACCAAACGCCAAAGAAGTACACAGGGACTCCTGTGGCGATGATTCCAAATCCTATAGCGCACTCCACAGGGGTCTTCCAGATGGACACCACGATGAGGAACAGGCAGGCCAGTACGAAGACAATGGGCAGCAGAATATTGACCTGGTGGACACAGAGGTGGGACAGCTTTGAAAATGTGATCAAAAGTCTATTTCAGGTACAGTATAAAGTATGTTTATTACAGTACATTTATTGCACTTATGAAAGACACGCATTGCAGAAGTTCCGAGTTGAGCTCCGTGTTACTCGCTCTGACAATCACCATTCTTCTCCGACTGTTCGTTTCGGTAGGACATCCTGATCTTTGATGTCTGGGTTGTGTTGTGTTTTCTCTATTTGTATACAATGGACTCTACAGAGCTCCAAGAATGGTTCAAAGCTACTCTTTTTATAGCATTCTCCTGCCTTTTTCTTCTTACAACTTCATCACAGTTCCCCGGGTAGCTTCTTGCTCTTTGTGATAACCAGACCGATCTGGTTTTGCGGAATGGTTTCGGTTACTTAGCTTGTTGACAGATGGCCTAATACTCTCCTCAGTTTCGCTCTGATCAAGACTAGCTTATTACATTTCATATCCGCATTATGATTTTCCTTTCCACATTATGATTAATAATTCATATCTCTTTTACTTTTGAGCAAGTTTATGCTTCCTTGTTGAATTACCATAGTAAAAATATATACATCACCACAATCATTTGTAAATAACTAGGCGGGATTTATCGCATGAACCAATCACAGGTGAACATACCAGTCATATCCAATCATATTGCGATGGAGGCATTGCCTCATCTTATGTACAAGCCTATGAAATCCATTTTATTTATTCCCAAATTGTATTTTTTTTTTCCCCCAAATGTTCCATTTGAATTTTTCTGGATTCCGTTTTTTCCATTTGAATTTTTCTGGACTGTTTTTTTAATGGTTAAATGACATGAAAATGACAGAAAATTGCAAACTTCAAATTAATTAATTAAAAACATAATTAGATTTATGAAACAATTTAACATAAATGTATTAAAAGTTTAACAAAAATTACATGTTTAAGGCCCTGTGAAATGTTTTATTTTTTCTCACCTTCTGTTTTATTGTTAGCAAATTCTGTTTAAGCATGTCTAATTATTTGAATGCATAAAAGCAACTTAATTTATTAAAGTTTATTTTTACAGTATTTTTAAAATATTTAAATTTTTCTGGTTATCAAATGAAGGCATAAAATGTTAATTTAATTTATCTTCTAATCAAATGAAAATTACACAAACTTAAGCATGTCTAATTATTTGAATGCATAAAAACAACTTAATTTATTAAAGTTTATTTTTACAGTATTTTTACAATATTTCAGTTCTTCTGGTTATCAAATGAAGGCATAAAATATTACTTCAATTTATCTTTTAATCAAATGAAAATTACACAAACTTAAGCATGTCTAATTATTTGAATGCATAAAAACAACTTAATTTATTAAAGTTTATTTTTACAGTATTTTACAATATTTCAGTTCTTCTGGTTATCAAATGAAGGCATAAAATATTAATTCAATTTATCTTTAAATCTAATGAAAATCAAACTGAGGCATGTCTAATTATTTGAATGCATAAAACAGCTTAAATTTATTAAAGTTTATTTTACAGTATTTTTATAATATTTCAATTCTTCTGGTTATCAAATGAAGGCATAGAATACTAATTTAATTTATCTTTTAATCAAATTAAAATTAAACAAACTTAACCATGTCTAATTATTTAAATGCATATAAACAACTCATTTTTTTTAAAGTTTATTTTTACAGAATTTTTACAATATTTACTTTTTCTGGTTATCATAAGAAGGCATAAAATATTAATTTAATTTGTCTTTTAATCAAATGAAAATTAAACAAACTTAAGCATGTCTAATTATCTGAATGCATAAAAGCAACTTAATTTATTAAAGTTTATTTTTACAGTATTTTGTTACAATATTTCAGTTCTTCTGGTTATCAAATGAAGCCCTAAAATATTAATTTAATTGATCTTTTAATCTAATGAAAATTAAACTGAGGCATGTCTAATTATTTGAATGCATAAAAAACTTAATTTATTAAAGTTTATTTAACAGTATTATTACAATATTTCAATTCTTCTGGTTATCAAATGAAAACATAAAATATTAATTTAATTGATCTTTTAATCTAATGAAAATGAAACAAACTTAAGCATGTCTAATTATTTGAATGCATAAAAACAACTTAATTTATTAAAGTTTATTTTTACAGTATTTTTACAATATTTCAGTTCTTCTGGTTATCAAATGAAGGCATAAAATATTAATTTAATTGATTCCACGATTCCGTCCGTGTTTTCTGCTGATGAGTTTAACTTCAACAGTTAAACTCATCAGTGAAATCAGTAAAGTGTCTATAGGCAGAGAAAGCCAACATTACGGGCAGTACTAAGTACAGTGAATAAAACAAACAATGGGCTGTCACTAATGAGATCTGGAATGAGAGAAAGATTATGAGCAATAAGCAAATGGCCTCTTTCACTCCAGTGCCTCCAAACCTCATTTGATGAACATCCCTCTGTGTCCGGCGGATGAGCTGAGGCCACTGAGTGCAATGAGAGACTGAATGTGAGAGGAGCACACAAAAGGGCCTGTGTGTTACCAGTCTGTTTGCTGGCTATGTCCGGTTTCAGATAGCGAACACATATATTATGGCAGGTCACTTCTCATGCATTCGAAAGTATGACCTCGCTCACCCTCGCACAATCTGTCTGTGTATGCTAACTAGCTCCGCCCCCTGGCTCACCTTAATTGGCCGTTCCAACTCAGGTTTCTTGTAGCGTAACCACATCATGCCGAGGATCGCCAAGGCGATGCAGAGCCAATTAAAGAAGCTGAAGAAGTTGATGACGGAGAAAATGTCGTTGGAGAAAGCGTAGAGGAGAGTCATGATACACTGCGGGAAAAAAGAAAAGAAAAGGTTTAGACTGAATCATTGTGATTTGTGAATCAGTTCAACAAGTTCATTAAAAAGAAACAATTCAAAAGTGTGATTAACTCATAAATTGGACATTATTATCAATTCACACCTTTTCTGAAGAATTTTCATGATTTTTTCAGTCATCTGTGGTCATTGAATAAGGATTTTTAAAACATTTGCTAAAATAAAACTAATTTGCTAATGTGAATCAGTTTGACTGATTCTTTGAAAAGGACTCAATAGAATAATTTGTTCAAAAATGGACCTGTTAAACAGATTCGTTGAACAGAACTGAGTTTAAAAAATAATTTAATTAGAAATGTTTCTAAAGATTCATTTAAAAGAATTAACTCAAAAGAATGCTTCATCCACAGATTAAAACCGGATAAAATGATTCATTGACAAAGAACTGACTAATTATTTGGATTATTCAAAATAAAATCTGAACTTGTTAACTGATTATTTAAAAAAAAAAAAAAACATTCACTCAAAAGAACGAAAACTGGAACCGATTAAACTGATTCATTGAAAACAACTAATTTAAAAGAATGATTCAAACACAAATTAGAACTGGCTAAGACAATTCATTGAAAAGAATCAATTCAAAAGGATGATTCACTTCAAATTATAACTGTTTAAACTGAATCATTAAAAAGAATGATTCACTTCAAAATTATAACTGTTTAAACTGAATCATTAAAAAAGAACCAATTAAAAAAAATACTTTTTTTTAATTTAATTTAATTTTAATTGAATCATTACAAAAGAATCAATTTAAAAAGAATGATTCACTTCAAAATTATAACTGTTTAAACTGAATCATTAAAAAAGAACCAATTAAAAAATATACTTTTTTAAAATTTAATTTAATTTTAATTGAATCATTACAAAGGAACCAATTTAAAATGAATGATTCACTTCAAAATTATAACTGTTTAAACCGAATCATTAAAAAAGTACAAATTCAAAAAAATTATTCACTTAAAAATTATAATTTAAACCGAATAATTTAAAAATAAACTACTTCAAAAATGATTCAATTCAAAGTTATAACTACTTAAACTGAATAAATAAAAAAGATCAAATTCAAAAAATGATTAACTTCAAAATTATTACTATTTAATTGAATCATTAAAAAAAGAACCAATTCAAAAGAACGATTCACTTCAAAATTATAACTGTTTAAAATTAATCATTAAAAAAAAAAATTCAAAAGAATGATTCACTTCAAAATTTCAGCTATTTAAACTGAATCATTAAAAAAGTACAAATTCAAAAAAATGATTTACTTAAAAATTATAACTATTTAAACCGAATACTTTAAAAACAACAACTCAAAAAAAAAGATTCACTCCAAAAGTACACTATTTAAACCGAATAATTAAAAAATAAACTACTTAAAAAATGATTCAATCCAAAATTATAACTATTTAAACTGATCATTAAAAAAAGAATCAATTCAAAAGAATGATTCACTCCAAAATTATAACTATTAAAAAAATAAACTACTTAAAAATGATTCAATCCAAAATTATAACTATTTAAACTAAATCACTAGAAAAGAATCAATTCAAAAGAATGATTCACTCCAAAATTATAACTATTTAAACTAAATTATTAAAAAAGAATCAATTCAAAAGAATGATTCACTTCAAAATTATAACGGTTTAAACCAAACCGTTAAAAAATGAACCAACTTATAACTATTTCAACTAAATATTTAAAAAAAAAAAAAAAAAAATCAAAAGAATGATTTACTCCAATATAAGAACTGTGTAAACTGAACCATTAAAAAAAGAACCAACTCATAAAATTGATTCACTCAGCTGTAACTATTTAAATCGAATCTTTACAAAAAATAACCAATTCAAAAGAATGATTCACTCCAAAACTATAGCTGTTTAAGCCAAACCATTAAAAAACAGAACCAACCTAAAAAAAAAAAAATCATTCACTCCAAAATTGTAAACATTTAAACTGAATCGTTACAAAAAGAACCAAAATAATTCACTTAGAACCTGGACTGTGATTTGTAAGTTGTAGTGAGGGATGTGGTTGGTTTCGGACACCTACCGTAAATATAAGTGAAGGCAAAGGGGTCAGCAGGTCAGGGTGGATCATCGACAACAAACTGGGAAGATGACCTTCTCGGGAGCCCACGAAGAACAGCCTGCAGGCAAAGAGCAAGATACACAAGAGAACGTTTTGTCCGTTAGTTCTGATACCAAACGTCAATATAAACACATCTATTTGGAGATAACCTGACCAGTGTTTGCAGTGGAAAAGCCTGCAGGGTGACTTCAGAACAACACTAACCAGACAGATTAATCAAATTAACAACTTAAAGTAAAGCGATCTGATTAATGCCACACAAGATATTTATAACAAGTGTGTGTTAGTGTTTGTGTGCATTACCTAGATGAAGTAAACAGAGAGCCATTCACAGAGCCAAAGCAGGACAGGCCCACGAACACAGGGATTATCCAAGCCATTGGTCCTAGGTGGTAGTTTCCAAAGTCCTAAAAAACAACTTCATTATTATGCAACCCTAATAAAAAGGAAACATAAAAGCAACTGAGCTAATTATGAAATAGGATGTGTCTATGCGGCGACACTCACCACAGCAACAGCCTCAGATGCGAGCATTTTCTCTGGACTGAGTGTGGTGAAGTAGGCCAGGTTGGTCAGCACATAGACAATGGTGACAATAGGGAGCGAGATGATGATGGCCCGAGGCAGATTTCTGTAACACGTCGGCACATACACCATTATATAATCCACCCCGTTCAAAAACTTCACTGTGCTTTTCAATTTACAAAAATTAAATTAAACATCTAAGCCTCTTTTACACAGAGATTCCGCAAAATAAACGGATAATGCGTCCCGTGATTTGTCTCAGAATTGTTTGATTTTTGGTTCATTCACACTGTGATTTTCCAGAATCTGTGCGTGTGTTCACACACATCCGTAAATACACATGACATTAGGATGTAACATTAGTAATGTGAAATTATGACACGTCCTTTATAACATTGGTCCTGCCTTTTGTTCACATACGGCTCGTTTCGGTCCCCATCCCGGGATTGCTCCTGGGACCAATCCCAGGAAGCGTTTGTGTTTAGGCAGAAGGCATTCTGGGAATTTTATGGCAATTTTCCGGGATCAACACTCTGTGTAAAAGGGGCTTATGGTGCACTCAGTTATTTATTTATTTATTTTACAAATGACCCATTAGAAGTCTTCAAATATATTTAATAAAAAAAATTAACATACACTGCCCTCCAAAAGTTTGGAAACACCCCTGGCAAAGTGTGGTTTTGGATGATATCAGCATAAATCCTTATCATTTTTTGGTGCAAATACATTAAAGTAACTTGACATTATCATTGAAGACCAGCAATAATAATTTTTATTTTGATTACATAATAATGACAGTATATACATGTCAAAGTCAGCTGTGATGCCTGGTTACAGGTTTAAACTTGGCCCAGGTTTTTAAACGATTTTTGTGTCAGCACACCTTAATAGCTTCAACAATTGATTGCCAATTAAGTTTAGAACACAATGAATTTAGGCCTAGATTATGCAGAGCTGTAATAGCTGCTAATGGTGGATATTTTGATGAATCGAAAATTTACGTTTTTTCTATGTATAAACTGTTTATGTAATAAAATAT
>JAHKKF010530060.1:5819-19164 GCA_019740295.1 Labeo calbasu | reverse complement strand
AAAAAAAAACACACATTGCAGCCAACTAAGACCATGACCCACCAGGCTGGAGGAGATGGTCGGCTTCACACAACACCACTCAGTGCCACAAACTGAATGTAACTTGTGTGTGCACAGAAGAAAACTGACTGCTGTGACATAAACTCAGGATGTCTGATATTTTTCAGTGATGACGATCATAAAGTAAAGTATTATACAGGTATGCCAAAATATACAGGTATGCCAAACCCTGATTAAAGGCACCTGAACAGGCTAAACAAGATTACTAGAAAGTTACAGGCAGGTGAGTTTGATTGAGGTTTGGAAGTGGACTCTGAGGGTTAGAGTTGAGAATCCCAGCCATAAAGGTTTTTATGGCTTTATGCTGCTTATTATGTCAGATATAAGGAAAATTCTCACTTCATTTTAAATACTTCTGTTAACCTCATGAACCTCAGATTCGATCTGCCTGCACAAGCACAGTTTCATACAACTGTGACAGACACAAACTTATCCCTCACTAGTTTGTGGACACAGTGTAGCAATGATTGACTTTTTTGAGATTTCCACAGAGAAACCATTCATTATAAAAGTGCGTGCCAGAATGTCTTCTGCCTACAAGCACTATTGCACTATTAAGTAGTTCACAGATCATCTTGCACTTCTAAGAATCCATGTAGACAGAGTTATCAGAAATGTTTGGCATTTCTTTTTCTTATTATTATTATTAATTTATTCAACTTTCTTTGTAGTACTTACACTTAAAGAAAACAGTATGGTTCATCATGCTTGTCACATCTTCTGTTATGTATTTTAAAACTGCTTTTTAAGCAGTTTTGCATTACTAATAAAGTATGTATATTGCATTTTCATAAATGTGGTTTGATTGACTCCTTGTTATCAGTACTTGTTATCTGTTAAATAAAGCATAGAAAATGTTGAACAGGCAGGGTATGGATCAATAAAAGACTCACATGACGTAATTACTTACAGTTGTGCAAATTATGTGGGCAAATTAATGGCATAACATATAATCAAGTATAAGTAAATAATGTAAGCTTTTATACCGTAAACAAGTATAGAAGATCAGGTAATTTGGATCAGTGTTAATTGTTAATTAACAACAAATTATATAAGTTACGGTTCCTAAGATTTTTGCTGAGATTATCTAGAAACCATATCTACTTGGTTTGCTTCTGTTTCTCCAGTATGACAATTTATTCTGTCTTTACTGTACAGATCTGTACACCTTCAGTTCATTGCTCAGTGCAACAATACCTTTAAAATGGCGCCTCAGTGATGTCACACATAATAAAAGCATGTGACTGACAAAGACCGATTGTCCATTTTAATTGGTCAACATCATAGCACATTTATGTTCTGCCACAACTTCAACGCAAGCATTGCTGACCCAACATTAATGTACTGTTGTATTTTGGGAGGGATTTTTCAAGAAAATATGAGCAAAAGAAAATGGTCCAAATTATGTTTTTTCTCTCATTTATGTAGGATAAAGAGATTCAGATCAAGGATCAGTAACAAGCCACACTTAAAATTACCTCCTTGCTACCCATTACTTTCAATGCATTGTTTCCATCATCATTAATTGTGTAATCATGTCTTTCAGATATGGTTTAGAAAGAGTACTCAGATATGTAAGGTATTTCTTTCAGGCAGTAATTTTATTTTGTTTGAACATATCATTAAAGCATTTGATATTAAGAAATCTAATTTTATACTTATCTGCAGGTATGAAGCCTAGTCAAGAAAAACATTTTAATACCCTTTTAACCCCTCCTTCTTGTTGGATCATGGAGCTCTTTGACTTGAGTGTATCTGAGCGGGGTCTGATATCAACCGTGTACAGTACGATTCAAAGTGCAGCCTCACTGTCTTTGGATTTTTTTAAAGAAACAGTGGGAAGAGGACTTTGGAAGTGTAGTCCCAGAGACAGTCTGGCAGTCAGCGGCTCCATTTAATATCTATTTGTGTTAGACATGGACTACTACAATTTAAGACAATTCATAGGCTACACTTTTCTAGAAGTAAATTGGCGAGAATATTCCCAGAAATAGACCCCACATGGGGTAATGTGAAATCAGAGGTGATGCTGCTTTGGGTTGTATGTCTTCTTTGTTGGCCCGACAGGAAGTCAAACAAACCACCAACATATAAGTGGGTAGAAAGTGTCATGCCATATTTAATGTTAGAGAAATTGTAATATACCACACAAGGCTCCATTATTCAATAAATTAAATAAAAAAGATTGTCTATAAAAAGGTATTAACATTTTTAGGTTTACTACTTTACTACTTATCTATTGCAAATTTCAAACACGAATAAGTCCTCCTTCATACAGCTTCATATGTTAATTATTCTTCATGATTTTCACTTGAAATCATAGGTGATGATGATTCAAATTTAAAGATTTCAGAATTATTGGTATCACATTCTGCAAAGCTCATCTTCTATAAGGGAAACAGTAGGTAACCACTGAAAGTGCTGTGGTTATACTGGTTATCATATATCCACCTGCCAGACCAAAGACTCACATAGACAACATCTCCAACCTCCAGGAGAAACACCACTGCATTCGAGGAGTTTACAGCATATCCAGCCTGATGACCATGTGCTACAACCACACGTTCTCCATTCTTAATAATGGAGACAGTTGATCCAGTTGATGGACTACCACTGCCATAGAGAGAGACTCTGAACATATACACTCCTTTTAGTGGGGCTGTGAAAATACCTATAGCAAAAAAAAAAAAAAAAAAAAACATCACCTGTTTCCTGCATGAATGCTCGATTACCAAACACATTGTGTAATAGTTTTGAAACATGGCAGATTTTTTAATTCTCTTATATACATTACACAACTGTAGAGAGGACTGAATGGAGCAGAAATGTTTCATTACTATAAACTAAGTTTTATGGCTTCATTTAATTAAAATTTACCTGTAATTGGATTGTAGGCATTCCCTATGTTTGTGAAGACGTTCCTGTAGGCTAGTGTGATGTCAGTGGTGAAAGGACCAACATTTCCACTGCCAGATTGCATCAGTGCAGCTGAAAAAGCTATCTGTCTGTCTGTTAATGAAAACCATAAGCAATATTGTGATATATATGTGATATATACACTGACAATTTATATGGTAACACTTTACGATACGGTTTTACTAATATGCATGAGTTAATGTATTAAAATGTTTATAAATGCTTACTGCATCAGCAACTAATGAACAATTCTATATGATTCATTAATTAAGTAATCAATAAATTATTACTTAAATGTGTCATAATGTATTAATTCCCTAATAACTTCTTATATTAACTAATAGCGTAAAGTCATGTGTTGATTACCACAATGGGTCGAAGCCATGCATTTCAACTTCTAGCTGTCTGATTTAATTAATCATTAGCTAATGATTTTCAAATGAATCATTATGTTATGACTTTATTTGCTGAGGCACATGACTAATTTAAAATCCATAACCACAATGACATTTTACTTAACAATTAGTTAATAGTTCTGTGTCTCAACAAGTAAAGTCATAACATAATCATAGCTTTGCAAATCATTAGCTAATGATGAATTAAAGGATTAGGAAATTAGGAAACTAATACATTATGACACATTTAACTAATAACAATTTTTTGATTACTTAATCCATGCATCATATAGAAAGTTCATTAGTTGCTGATGTGGTAATCATTAATAAATGGTTTAGTTCTTCCTGAGTTATATATTAACTATATTATCTGTGCATTAGTTAAGCATTATTTAATGCATATTGTGCACCCGTATTGTAAAGTGTTACCATTTATACACTGAATTTAATGTCATTCACATGTTCTTTCACCTTTATTTTCCTTTCTTAACTGCTCCACTTGACTCAGAGTAAGATTTGAAACTTCTGTTAAGAAATAAAGATTCTGTTAAATGACATTTACTCTGCTTAGTATAATAGATAACACAATTTACATAGTATACACTAAATTTTATACTAACTTGTTAGTTAGGTGTTTTACTTTCACCAAACTTAGGTTCACTGATAATAGAGGGAAAGTTTTGATGAGGTACCTTCATTTTTCTTGTTCAGCTCTTCCAGAATAAATGTATGTTGCTCCTTCAGTTGTGTCTCTAAAGCTCTGATGTTTGCTTTCTGCTCTGTAACAATAGCGGTCAGTTCTCTCAGTGCTGCATGGATGTCAGGGAAGAACAGCTGGCAGTTTTGTTGGCTGTCTGTTGAAGTTTCAGTTCTCACAGTGTCAGTTTGAGGTGGATTTTGTCTTCTGTCCTCAAAGCTGAGCTGATGACTGATCTCATTCTCACTGAGTCCTCCATCTAACTGCTGCTGTACAGCAAACACAAAGGTTTCCAGGAGAAGTAGTATACAAACTAAACCCTTCATCTTCACTGATGTTTGGCTCTTACTCTGTTATCTCTCACAGCCTCTCATGCTATTTTTATAGTGTCCTGGCTCACTGTCTTCTGTAGATGATTTATATTTCTTCAGATAAAGAAGTTGCAAAGTTAATTGTTAATCATAATTAACAAAAAAAGTACAGAATATTGTTGGCGTTGTGGTTGTACTATTGCATTTTTTTTTATTTTAACATTCAGAATCAGAATTAGCTTTATTCGCCAGGTGTGCACAAACACATGAGGAATTTGTTGTGGTTTTTTAAGGTGCTCCTGGTACATACATGCATACATACATATCTGACATGAGAACAGAGAAAACATTTAAATAAAGACTTTTAATAAGTAATAATGTGTATGAATCTGGAACAGAATATATATGTACAGATTTGTGTATTATTTACATTATATACAGCTGTATAAATAAAGAGGTGTGCATATGTATTTACATAATAATACTAGAGAAAGAGGCAATAATTAGAGATGGAGAAAAACTACAGAAATGAATTGCAGAACACTGGTAATGATTCATGTTTTAGCCGTTTAAGCTGGAGATGGCATGGGGGAAAAATGTTTTTATGCCTAGATGTTCTAGTGCTCAGAGATCTGTAGCGTTTGCCTGAGGAGAGAAGTGCAAACAGGTTGTGTCCGGGGTGAGAGGGGTCTTTGATGATGTTTCCTGCCCGTTTCTTCACTCTGGAGTTGTACAAGTCCTGAATGTTAGGCACCAATGATCCTTTATGCTGTCCTAACAGTCTGTTGCAGTCTTCTTATATTTTATATCTATATTTGCTGACTGCCCCAAACCAGACAGTTATAGAAGAGCACAGAACTGACTCAATAACAGCTTAATAAAACTGTGTCATCAGTGCCTGTGGCAGATTGAACTTTTTCAGTTGACGAAGGAAGTACAACCTCTGCTGAGCTTTTTTCACAATAAAGGCAATGTGAATGTCCCACTTCAGGTCCTGGGAGATGTTAGTTCCTAGGAACTTGAATGCAGCCACAGTGCTGTTCATGATGGTGAGATGGAGGAGTGCAGGGGTGTTTCTCCTTAAGTTCACTGTCATCTCCACAGTTTTGAGTGTGTTCTGCTCCAGGTTGTTGTGACTGTACCAGACAGCCAGCTGCTCAACCTCCTGTCTGTAAGCAGACTTGTCGTCATCCTGGATGAGGCCGATGACTGCAGTGTCATCTGCAAACTTTAGGAGTTTGACAGAGGGGTCTTTAGAGGTGCAGTCACTTGTATAGAGAGAGAAGAGCAGTGGGGAGAGAAAGCAACCCTAAGGAGCTCCAGTGCTGGTGCTGGATGTTAGTTTTCCCAGCCTCACTAGCTGCTGCCTGTCTGTGACAGATGGAGGTGGGTACAGAGAGCTGTGTCAGTTTATTCTGAAGGATATCTGGAATAATGGTGTTAAAAGCAGAGCTGAAGTCCACAAACAAAATCCTTGCATAGGTCCCTGGTGTGTCCAGATGTTGAAGGATGTAGTGCAATTTCATATTGACTGCATCTTCCACAGACCTGTTTGCTCGGTAAGCAAACTGCAGGGGGTCCACCAAGGATACAGGGATGATGGTGGAACATTTGAAGCAGGATGGGACTATACACAACTCCAGGGATATGTTGAAGATCAGTGTGAAGATAGATGATAGCTGGACAGCACAGGCTTTAAGGCAGGCTGGAGGGACACCATCTGGGCCTTTGGCTTTCCTTGTCTTCTGCTTTCTGAAGACTTTGCGAACATCACCTTCACAGATCTTAAGGGCAGGCTGAGAAACATGAGGGGGAGGGAGGGGGAGGGTGTTAATGGCTGTGTTGTGGGACAGTCGGCATGGGTGTAGGGTGCCAGACCAGTCTTTTGTTTTTCAAACCTGTAGTAAAACTTGTTCAGGTCATCAGCCAATTGAGTGCTTAGTGTTGGGGAATGGGCTCTTGTAGCTGGTGATGGCTTTCAGGCCGTTCCACACTGATGTGAAGTCGTTGCTTGAAAGCTGTTTTTTTTAAGTTTGAAGCAGGCTGTAGGCTGGTAGAAGATGAACCAAACAGTGATCAGAGAGTCCCAGCGCTGCACGGGGGACAGAGTGATATGCATCCTTTAAAACAGTGTACAAATGGTCAAGTATATTACTGTCTCTAGTGGGCATGTGATGTGCTGTCTATATTTAGGCAGTTCACTGGTGAGATTAGCTTAATTAAAGTCACAGAGAATGATAATGAAAGAGTCTGGGTAACGCTACTCTGTGTGTGTGATCTGATTGGTCAACAGTTCTAGTGCCACGCTCACACGCACGTCAGGAGGAATGTACACACTCACCAGAATAAACGAGCAAATAAAAAGGCTTACAGTTTAGTAAAGACAGTTTCCAAGTTTGGGCACATCTTCTTTAAAGCTATCATATCTGTACTTTTCCTGTAGGAATCTCTATCTTACTATTACTCTGTTACTGAGTGTCTGTTTTGCACTCTTGATGTTTTAGAGTGTCACCCCTTCACTGCTTGCACTCTTTTTCTGCATTATGAATGATTTGTAGATTGTACACACAAAAAAGTCTCTGCATTTTCGTATTTCCCATTTATTTCCAGTGGCAGTCATTTTTGACTTCGAACAACACAAATGTGATTATTTTTTTATGACCATTTACCTTTTTTGAATCAAGTCCACAATTTTTATATATATTTTTTCTGTGGTCACATAGTGACTGCCATAAAAAAAAAAAAAATCCCGGTCTAAAATGACCAAACAACGCAGAAGAGTTAATACTGTAAGAAGGTTATTTTTTCTGTGCTCACAAAAATATCATTGCTTAGAGTTGTGAAATTACACTAAATGTTTGCTGGATGAACAGATTGGTTGATGACAATATTAATTCTGCTACAGTTACTACTGGCAGCTGATATAAATAATTGTAAGTAATTACAGTTATAATTATTTATATACATTGCCCTTTTGAGCTACTTTGCTACATTTCATATGTTTTTCCCCATGTCTCATTAATTTCTTATGGTGGTCAATTTTGACAGCGAAGACCACAGGTCTTTTTTTTCTTTTTTAACACCCACTTAGCCTGTTTAAATCAAGCCCTCTATTTTTTTTCTGGATTGATATTCAAAGTGCCATAAAAGTCACCAAACTTTATACCGTTATGGTGAATAAACCATAATTTCAAACCTCATGAATTCAAACCACTGAGCCATGCAGACAAAAAGTTAGTTGACAAAATGTCAGTTAATTTTTAATTACATGGTTTGCCTTCCCATACCAGAATGTTTTAGGTTATGGGAAGATAGGAGCTACGGCACTTTGATATTGTGTACACTGGCATCTGCCAGCCTGAATTTACTGTCTGGTAAGACTATCTGTTTTTTTATTTGTTTTCCATCATAGGTGCCGCCAGAGTGTGCAAACACTATAAAGTATATTGTGGTAAATTATTAACAAAAGTTTACTTTTCTGTCACATGCACACTTAAAAATTGGCATGCAGGTTGTTGAACAGGTCTACAGTAAAACCCTTAGATCAGACCTTGAACACACACACTGATACATGTGGCCACAGGAAAATAACACACAAAGACCAACAAATAGAGGTGGGGTCTGTATTTATACCTTATAATTTCTTAGGAGATTTTGTTTCTTTTTAAACATGTGGGGCTGAAAACCTAAAACAAAAATATTATTTAGTACAATTTGTTGTCGTTTCTTGTGTGAAATAAATCAGAACAATGCATATAGACTACTACTACTACTACTACTACTACTACAGTAGTGGCACTCTTTAAAAAAAAAAAACAAAAAAAAACAAAAAAAAAAAAAAACACATCTCAGAACTGCACAAAGAGTTAGAAACCAACAGTATTCTCAAAACACATTTGAAATTACATATTGTAGATATTGCTCACCTTTTCCTTGTGTTTCTTAGTTTACTTTCTAAGTATCAGTTCTTATATCAGCTCTTCTATGTAAACAGCTTCTTCTGTACATGCAGTGTGCTAGCTCAGCCACACTCAACGCAATCCTGCGTCAACATACAACTTGATGATACCGGATTACACTTGAACACACAACGATCGCACACACATGCAGCATCACTCTGTGACTTCCTAATTTGCATGCTCACGCTCGCTTACTCATACGCATAAGCGATGACATCACCTGGGATTTTCTTAAAGAACCTTTTTTTGTCCGCACCTTTGTGCATCATTACCTTTATAATTAGTTTAATCCCCCTTAACCATCACCTGGTTACATTCTTCCCTGCAACAAGGTAAGCAGGCTGAGAACACAGCCTTGAGGGGCACCTGTGCTCAGTGTGGTAGTGCTGGAGGTGTTGCAGCTGACACAGGTCTTCCAGTTAGAAAGTCCAAGATCCAATTACAGAGGGAGGTGTTTAGGCCCAGCAGGTTTAGTTTGTTGATGAGTTGTTGTGGGATTATGGTGTTGAATGCTGAACTGAAGTTGATGAACAGCATTCTAACATAGGAGTCTTTATTTTCTAGGTAGGTAAGAGCCAGGTGGTGTCACAAACACACACACTGATACGGAGACGACGAGAGGTGAGTAGCAATCTAATCCAAAGTTTTATTGACAAGCTTGGTAGTTGAACAATAGGAGATAAACAGAGTAAAAGGTTCTTAACTGAATGATTTCGAAGCGTAGAGATGAATAAGCGTCCAGATATTGAGCCACGCCAAACACCAGCGAACAATGGAGAAATCCACGTGGAGCGTAGTCCAGAGAAGCGTTAGCGTGTGAACGGTAGACCAGACAATGAGAGAATGAATGAGAGTCTCTTTTATAGGGCGTGGCTCAATGACTAACAGGTGCAGGTAGTTAGAACTCGGGTGATGATGAACGAGTGGGCGGTGCAACCGGAGGTTTGGTAGATGGAGGTGGCTGTGGTGAATGCCTGACAGGTGGAGGGTGGAAAAATTGCATCGTCCGTAGAGTGGTTTGGACGGTATGCAAACTGGAGCTGATCGAGTGTGTTGGGGAGGCTGGTTTTGATGTTGTGCATGACTAACCTATCAAAGTACTTAAAAATGATTGGAGTCAGTGCTATGGGACAGCAGTTATTTAAAGAGGACACAGGTGATTTCTTTGGTACCGGTATGATTGTTGTGGATTTGAGACATGTGGAGACGACTGCCTGGCTCAGCGAGATGTTGAAGATATCTGTTAGAACATCTGTCAGCTGTGCAACACAGTCTTTCAGTACACGGCCAGGTATGTTGTCAGGACCCGCAGCCTTGCATGGGTTAATCCTAGATAGGATTTTTCTTATGTCAGCTGGAGACAGACAGAGCACCTGGTCATTGGGAGGTGTGGTAAGTTTTTGTGCAGGTTTGTCATTCTGCATTTCAAACCATGAATAAAACTCATTGAGTGCATCTGGGAGGGATATGTTGTCATCACAGGGCTGTGGGAGGGGCTTATAGTCTGTGGTAGTCTGAATGGCCTGCCACAGACTCTGTGTTTCCTTGCTAGTGATTATTAATTTTTTGTGCATATAACCGTTTTGCTTTCTTAATGCCATGGGATCTTTAGCAGCCCACACACTTCTACTGTCATCCATGGCTTTTGGTTGGCACATATGGTAATGTTCTTGGTGACTGTCACTTCATCTGTTCACTTTTTGATGTAAGCAGTCACTGTTTCTGTTTATTCTTGCAAGTCTGTGTGGTTGTTGTAGGTGGCTGCCTCTTTAAACATGTTCCAGTCTGTGCACTAAAAGCAGTCCTGAAGTGCTGAGGTAGCATCATTTGGCCATACAGTGATATGTTTTTGAACCATATTGGTGAGTTTCAGAATTGGTCTGTATGCTGGGATTAGCATAACAGAGATGTAGTCCGAGTACCCAAGGTGGGGGCGGGGTTCAGCTTTGTACACATTTTTTCCAATGTGTTGTTTTCTCTTGTTGCAAAGTTCACGTGCTGGTAGAACTTTGGCAAAACTGTCTTTAAGTTTGTGTGATAAAAGTCACCGGATAATATGAAAAAGCCATCAGGGTTGTTTGTTTGTTGTTCACTGATAGCGCTGTACACTTCACAAAGTGTGTCCTTAGCGTTTACATGCGGGGGAATGTAAACCGCAACAGTAACAATGGCCGTAAACTCCTGCAGCAGATAGAATGGTCGACACTTTACGAACATACTTTCTACTAGAAAATGAACAGTGTTTTGTCACTGCCACAGCATTGTTGCACCATTCTGTGTTGATATACACACACAAGCCTCCTCCATGAGTCTTACCAGACAGTGCTGTATCTCTGTCTGCTCAGTAGCAGGTTAGCCCATGCAACTGAATGGCGGAATCCAGAATGTTGTTGTTTAGCCACGTTTCAGTGAAAACACACAACAATCCTTTGTCTCTTGCTGTGTAGACCATCTGAGTTGAATTAAGTTTATTTTCCAGCGAGCAAACATTTGAGAGCATAAGTGTTGGAAGAGCTGGTCAGGTGGGGTTAGCCCTTACCCTAGCTTGTATACCTCCGCGCTTGCCGCGTTTGTGTCCCCTCTCACACCGCTTGCGGCACCTGCTTGTGCAGGTAGCAGCAGTAGGCAAGTCTGCGGTCTCAGGGTCTGGCTTCCCCAGTTAAAAAAGGCCTCTTAGCTTCTTAGTAGTCATAGTGTATAGGGTCACTAGAGACCCAAAGTGTTTATAATAGATAGTGTAAGTATATTTTTGGCCTTAACATACCAGAATGTTTTAAGTTATGGGAAGATAGGAGATATGGCACTTTGATATTGTGTACACTGGCATCTGCCAGACTGAATTTACTGTCTGGTAAGGCTATCTGTTTTTTATTTGTTTTCCATCATCATAGGTGCTGCCAGAGTGTGTAAAAACTATAAAGTATATAGTGGTAAATTATTAACAAAAGTATATTTTTCTGTCACATGCACACTTAAAAATTGGCATACAGGTTGTTAAACAGGTCTACAATAAAAGCTTTAGATCAGACCTAAAACACACACACTGATGCATATCACACAATGAATGATTGTTCAGATGGGAAAAATTTTGCAATTGTGTGTGCGTGTGTGGATATAAACCCTTTAACACTGAGACTATATATTATATATTTTCTAAACAATCCCACTGTTTGCATTTTAACACTAATGATTTCTACACATAAACGTTAAAATTCTGTCTTTTAGTCAGAATCTCACACTTTTTCATTTGTAGTTCTTAATATTTTCAACACATCATTGCACAACATGTATTTAAAAATGTATTTTACAGAGAAACTTCAAAGTCCTTTGGCATTTAAAATAGCATTTTTATATACAGCAATGTGACTGCAAGACTTTTATTTTGGTCTGGTGCTGTGACGTCATAATGCGCGTCGCTCTCCTGCATCTATTGTGATTTGGATGAAGAAAGGTTTGTGTTCAAGCATTTAAAGTGCCCCTATTATGCCTTTTCAAATATGATCATTCATGTAGTGTTTCATGTAGCTGTATGTGCGCATAAACTATCTGCAAAGTTGTGAAGCTGACAGTGCACGATAAATAAGGTTATTGTCTATCAAAAAAAAAAAGAGTCGGCTCACATTTGCATGAACGCTCACATTTGCCTGAACGAATCGTCAGGATTTTAAATCTTTTTCTGTTATGGCCACACGTCACGAAGTAACACATTTGCATAATGTCCACCCATGTTCTACGTCGCGAACAACTTGCCCGCCCATAAATTTCCATGTGGTTTAGGTCACATGGAAACTTTACACGTACGTTATACGGAAGCTAAATGAGATGCACCGTTTCTGTTATTCATGTCCGAGTGCTGCTTACTCATAAAAAATAACGTTTATTGCTGTTAGATAAAGTATCCCAATGTTTAATTCATCAATAATTACGCCATTTTACATTGCCTGTAAACTACGAAATTGCCCGAATGAGTTGCATTGATTTAAACACCTTAAAGTGCCCCTATTATACCATTTTAAAGGTTGCTAATATTGTTTTAATAGACTCCCAAAACAGGTATACATGTATGCAAGGTCAAAAAACACTTCAGTTTTCTTCAGTTTTATCAGTGTCGTAAAGACGAGTTCGGTCACTGGCAAGTTGTGATGAGAGAAACGGAGCTCTATGAAACTCAGAGTTAATTGAATCAGTTGCTTCGCAAATGATTTAGTGATTCAAAGTGCAAATGCAGCTAACACAAACATGCATTGGCAGCTTTTACAAACCAGCAGCAATGCTTTTGTGAAAACGTAATATATTAAATATAGTAAGTATTAAATGAACAGAAAATAATAATAATAATAATAGAAATAATTATAATTAGGGTTGCCAACTTCAGAAAAGGTTATTTTAATATGTTCTGACTGCTGTAATTTCTACTCTTTATTAAAGCTTATTTCAGACATAAAATTCTGTTTATGAAAAATATATTTTAGCATTAGAATAATCTCTTTGTTGGTCATCACTCATATACATCTGAAACTTTTTAATTAGTTGTAAGAAAAAGTGAAGAGGACATAGAAGATCTTGAAGAAGATGTTTATTGCAGCATAGCAGTGGCAAAGTACATGTTGTACCTTGGGTTCAACGGAGTCGGAATGAACCCCGAGCATCCTAAACTTGAACATTTTGTACTGTATTACGTTCTCCTCGCTAGACATGTAAATGAAGTTTCATCTTGAATGTAAATTGTGGATAAAGTGATAGCCTTCTGTTCACACCTATTTGGTAGTCTGTTTAGGTGTGAACAACCAAACGTTACAGTGATAAGATTATCTAGAGTCCCTAGCAATTCTATTCATGTACCCTATTTGTCTGAGATGGTTCTGAGTGTCCCACACCCGCTTCCATGCTACAATGGGTCACCATTTGCTCCTAAATGGTCTAGAAACAACATAACTGTTGAGTTTCTTCTTCTCTATAATAATTAAGCCATTTTGGGAAATGAGCATGATTAAACATATATTGTGG